>SNQJ01S0035233.1:19357-30352 GCA_010110895.2 Picea sitchensis
AGTTATTATGTGATACTTCATCAGAGATAGTGGATGCCACTTTGTATAGGCAAATGATTGGTTCGTTGATGTATTTAACAAATACAAGGCCAGGCATATGTTTTGTTGTGAACACTTTAATTTAGTATATGGTTGAACCCAGAAATGTTCATTTGATCGCATCAAAACATGTGATGAGATACTTGAAAGGTACCATTGAGTATGGTATGAAGTATGATGCAGATTATGAGTTCAGACTACATGGATACTCTGACTCAAATTGGGCTGGTAGTGTCACAGATCATAAGAGTACTTCAGGATGTTGTTTTAGTTTGGGATTAGGTATGATCTCATGGTTGAGTAGGAAGCAAACCAGTGTTGTGCTCAGTACAACTGAGGCAGAATATATGGTAGCATGTTTAGCATGTACTGAAGCTGTATGGATACATAAATTACTTTCATGATTATTTGATATTGAGTTAGATACTACTAGTATTTGATGTGACAATTAGAGTTGCATAAAGTTGTCAGTGAACCTCGTGTTTCATGACAAATCAAATCATATTGGAATCAAGTATCATTTTATCCATGATGTGGTAGAAAATGGATCAGTGAAGCTTCATTATGTGGCTACCAATGAGCGCGGGGTTCTGAATGTGCTGACAAAACCTCTGTCAAAGGTGAAGTTGAGTACTTCAGAAACAAACTTGGACTAGTCCCTAAAACAGAGAGGGAGTAAAGAGAAGCTACATATGGGATTACGAGGTGACGATGGCGGGGAGCAAGTCATTTCTGATGGGATCATAGACTGTCCTATTTTATTCTTATCCCGTTATGAAAAGGGCCGAAACCTAAGATGTGGGCTATTCTATTTTATTCTTATCCAGTATGAAAAAGGACTGGCTCTAAGATTACTTATCCAGTATGAAAAAGGACTAGCACTGAGTGAGAGGTAGGATGAACTAGGGGATCTTGTTAACCCAAGGGAACCATACAATTTCAAAACTAGGAGAAGTTTGAAAAATCAAATAAAGAAAGGAAATGAGTGATGAATATCAAGTTATCAATCAAAACAAAGTCAAAGACATATTAGGAGACTTTGGGCTAAAAGCCTCCAAACAACAGACTGAGCAAAGAAAGACAAAACCACCAAAAAAGAGAGAGTGGCGCTCCTGTAATCAAAGTGACATAGTGCTATGGCACTCCCTAGAAGGATAAACATGAGCATTATTCAAGCCAATGGTGCCCTGGTAGCCACTGGAGGGGGGTGTTGGTCCTGAACAAGCTTAAAAATGGCTTCCAAAAACTAAAACTTAGCAGAGACTCAGTTAATGACTCTGTAAACTCTTCAATCAAAAAGAAGTAAAGGGAAAAGACTCAGAGTCAAGCAACAAACAAGCAAGATATAATCACAAGCAAGGATTCAAGACAAACCAAAGGAAAGACTAGTCAAAGTCCTTCCCCAATGGAGTCACCATTTTTACTGTTATGAGAAATCTTACCCTGTGGACATGTTAAGCTCCCCTTTGGACCAAGACCCCTTCTTTGCTCCAAAGACAAAAGTAAACAAATGGTTGCTACTTTCCTTATAGATCTAGTTCATTAACCTATAGAAAGAAGGAGAAAGAAACACATGTTTCCCAAAGTTTATCCTTACTTCTCCATCCCTTTCCCTCGCTGCTCTAATTCCTTCAACGATTGAAGAGATCTGCAAGACAAAGGAAAACCTTTCTACTTCTACTATATTTCGTTAGATAAAAACCAGATCTATCTATACTAGATTTAACTTAAGCATAGACATTATCATGAACACAATAAAGAAAGGAATAGGCCAAGTTAATATTGAATGGAAAGCCAAAAGAATGCACTTACAAATCATGTTGATGTTGTAGAAATGTTCTCCAAGCTCTCCTTGTCCAACCCTTGCATGGAAATCTTGAGATCAAAATGCTGAATTATTTCTCCTAGGATCAAAGGTTTGACACCTAAAATCTTCCTCCTTTCACCTTGGAAATGCCTTCAATTTATAGGATTGGGAGGCTCAACCACAATGGGATAATTAGAGAATTGGTTGAAGATATGGATCCACAAGATAGGATTTTATCCTAATATAGTTCCAGAGGATAGTATTTGATCGAAAACAACCTCATCCCTTCAGATTTGTCCCTTAAGAAAAGGCGAGATTCACCATATTTTCCTCTAACCAAAGTGGTGCTCCCCCTGAGTTAGAGACAGGGTGCTAGTGGCGCTCCCTAAATAAGGCCAAGGGGACACCACCCTATGAAGTGGTGCTCCCCCTAAATGGCTAGGGGGGTGCCACCCTTCATAAATGCTAAAAAAAGGGTCGAATTCCCAAGTGAAAAGCATGTTTCTGGCCTTGAAATGATGGGTTTCTTCCTCCAATATGGCTTAGGGGTCATGGAAAATGTATTTAATGGTTTCAATGAGTTGTGACACATGGAAAAGTGCATGTGACACTTAGTAAGGTGCATATGACACTTTGCGACACTTGCGACACTTAAGTGTGGCATTTTGATGTGTAACAAAAAGGGATCACAAAAATATTGAGACCACATAGGTAACAAAAGGTGATTTTTTCTTGTTAGGGTGTATTCACAATTAGAAAGATAGTGAAAACTAAGAATAATAACAAGAAAATCGTATTTTTCATTTTTATGCTTAGTTACGTAAGTTATAGGTAGATGTAATAGATAAACTAATATAAATTATGGGAAACATATGACAACTTAAATATAGAACATCAAATTAAACTAGAAATATCAATTTCAAACAAGAAAAATCAAAGATAAAATCTTATATATTAAGGGCGTTCTAAACGTTCTATGTTTTTCTCCTTTTCGCCGTAATTCGACAACATAAATTTGGACAAAATCTGGACAAAATCACAATTTTTCGCTGTTTAAATTGTATTTCTGAATGCATAATTGGATTCAGTGTGTTGATAAACCCCTGGGGCACTAGGATTATACAGACTTAGCCACTCAAATATGCAGATCCAACAATTTCTCGCCGGATTTCGAGCAAAATTAAACAGAAAAAATCCCTAGAAAAAGACCAAATCGTAAAAGGTTTAGTCTGCGACTATAATAAGAACCCTGCAAGGTACACATTTACCTAAACAATTGTCTTTCAAGTTTCTTTGTATGTGTGTTAATAGGTAAAAACCCATATGTGTATATTCAATATTATAAATCTTTGCAAACTCTAGTAAATTATATAAAATCTCACTCATAAAGTTCAAATTTGAGGCATGAATCCAACCAACAAAAAAGTACTGAATGGAACCATTTGTTTGGGTTCTCATAAGACCTCTAGAAACAAAACAAGAATATTTAAGGTGACAATTTAATTAGAGAATGTAAATCCCTATAAATAAAAAATAACACATCAATGTTTGGGCTCAATTTCTTATAGAGCATCTAGAAATAGAGCAAGGACCTTGAGACAATAACAAAATCATAAATTGAAAAATAACAAACCACATGATCAGAGAGCATGTTCCTTGTAGGCAATGGCATGTACCTACAACTTAGGTTAAAACCACAAGTGAAATGGCTTGTCAAAAAACTACCTTCTAAATACCTATAGTTTGATATTTAGCTTACTGTACATCCCGCAGTCTATAAAACAACACTATTTTCAACTCTTAGAAAATGAGATCCTTGTGTAAGCAACAATTATCTTAATAGATTTGAAAAACAAAAATTATTCATGAATTCCAACATACAGTTCTAAAGAATTCAACAATTTTTTAATGAACAACACTAAAGGAATCCTCATTTGTTGGGCACATGCCTATTTTGAGAAGGAAGTCTAATTTGGGCGTATGCCTATTTTTGGAGAAAAGATATATTTTGGGAAAGACTTATTTTTGGAAAGGAAGACCTAATTTTGGAGCGCGCGCAACATGTGGCAAGAAAGCAGAATGCAGAAAAAGAAGGAAAAGCAGCATGCAGAAGGAAAACCAATGTGGTGTGTAGGCGTACAAGCTTAACCATGATAGGGTTAGGGTTTTTGACAAGATTGTAACGACTATAAGCCCAAAAAAGTAGTATAAATAAGGACCTAGGAGGTCTAGGTGAAGGGGATGTGAGATAGAGATATATACAAGAGGTCAGTTAAGATAATAACAAAGAGAGTTGATTATTATGAATTTTGTAAGTTGTTGAGGATAATAAGTCTTATAGAAGAGTCGAGTAAGGTAGTTCTTGAGGGTTAGGTCACAGGATGAGGAGCCTAGTGTGATCTATTCATCGTCAAAGAGGGTTCTTACCCTCAATATTAATTGTAAAACTGAAGATGTAATGCACGCAATGCAAGATTTTGTAGAAGAATAAATAAAAGAGCAGAGAAGCGAGATCTTTGTGGATGTAGCCCCAAGAGGGGGTGAACCACAGTAAAATTTGTGTTCTGTGTGATTGTTAATGAATTTTTACTTTCTGTTGATCATTAGCTTATAAATGAATAGTTAAAGTAACTATATCAACATGCATGCATATGTTTAAAGATGAATAAATCATAGAAATAATTGAAAAATTAACAAGGATAATGCATAAGGAAGAAATAACACAATCCCATATCCCCACTCATTCCTAGTCTGCAAACACTCGAGTATTGCAGTCACCCATAAAAGCTATCTCGGGTGAGAGTGCACTGTGCACATCGTTGCCTTTTGGTTTACTAGGAGGGCCGATAGTTTTTGAGGGTTTTGTTGGAAACTTGTTAAGATCCAAACCTGGGTCAGCCCAAGAAGAAGTAAGAGAGTAAAACCAACATCATTCTTATTTATTTTTATACTTCACCCATATGCAATTGTAGGAAAAAAGTCCCTACTCAAGTATAACTCTCTTTTTCTAGATTCTACTCAAATGCAACAACAAAAAGCAGGGGAAAAATCATAAAAAATAATTAGTATAAGGCAACAAGGTGTAGACAAGAAACAAAATAACCCCATTAATGTTTAATTGTATGCCTATTTAGATAACAGTTGATGACATACACAAAATGGTAACTTGAACTTATAAAAAATTGCTTATAGCAACAAATTAGAAGCACTATTATTCTAGTGAAGATTGTATACTTTATCAAGAATATGTTTGATGGAAGCAAAGCTTTCCTTCCTCATCTCATTTGCAAATAGCACTCTATGTGAATTGAGATATTTAGATGGTTATTAAGGAGGGTTTCAAACCTAAACCCCAGTCTCCATTTTCTCTTATCCTTCTTAACCATATCTATTTTAAGAAAACAAATACTCAATGCAACACAACTAATTGAGTATGGAATTATTCATATTGCACAAATGTACTAACCCTTAAAACATCCCCTAAAAAAATCAATGCATTTTACTTCATGAATTTCACCAAAAGGTTCACAAAGACCTCTCAAATATTCTTTTGAAACCTTGCAGGGCATGTTACATATGAAATCTTCGATCCATGTGGAGGAAGAGATAATATATTTAATCTACAATTATATATCCTTTTGATTTTCTTGCTTGTCACCACTTTGGTCATGACAATCGTTCTTTCCATTGTTGTCTTTAGATGATTCCTTGAGTGACACTTTTGAAGCTTTGTTATATTGTTCCTCTTGTAAACCTATTTCTTCTCCATTATTTGCTTCCTACCATTTAATTCCCTCATTATATCATCATTTTTGAAGAAAATATCTCTTAGCTCATGAAACTCAAAATCTTCTTCTTCTTGATCCCCATCCTCATCCTTCACTCTATAAAAACCTTAGATTATGTGATATGATATAACCTTCCCACTAAATAGGCCATAATTCTTAAAATCGTTTTGCACAAATCTTCTAACCAAATCCTACACTTGTTTTTCAATCTCTCTTTCCTTCCTCCTTCGAAACCCTAATGGTTCCAATGTCTCCATCCTTGCATTCATTCTTTTAAACTAGAAGTATTTTAGGATTTTCCCTCTTACATTCTTGGATAGTTACTATTAGTGGGTGTTTACAAAGGTTAGTGTTGACCATGGTGGGAATTCTGAGTAGATGCCAATTTGGCCATTCTTGGATAGTTACTATTAGTGGGTGTTTACAAAGGTTAGTGTTGACCATGGTGGGAATTCTGAGTAGATGCCAATTTGGCCAATGGTAAACCCTATCTTGTTGGTGCCACGATGCCAAATCAAATATTCAGATGGGTATGAGGGTGCCTTGCTAAATATTATCATCAACTTCCAAAAAACAACTACCTCGAACTCTTCCTTCATTTAATGCCTCTTTTTATATTATTTTAATTAGATTTGTGTGATCGAGTAGGGAGAGGGAACACAACTCACTATTGGTTGGAACGCATCCGCTCTCGCTTCCACACTCGCCCACCCACAATCTCCTCTCCTCCAGCGCTTCCACCACTTGTCTCTCCCGCCCATCGACGGTGAGCCGCCAGTGCAGGAAAGCTGCCACGCCTTGCATTCAAAACAATTCCAAAACCTCTATCTCGAAACAGGGCAGCTGCAGCCGGACGTCGACTTGACACATGTTGAAATATTATTTAGCATGAAGGTGGCAGTTTCCTGTCGACCCATGGACGAATCTGGGCATCAAACCATACGGGGCAATGAAATCAGATCGAGAAAGCTGCCACGCCTTGCATCCAAAACAATTCCAAAACCTCTATCTCGAAACGCAACAGCAGCTGCAGCCCGGCGTCGATTTTTGTGCAGAGGTTGAGTGGCATGAGGATTTTTGTGCAGAGGAATTTGTGTATAATTGGTGGGGAGGTAGAGTTTTCTATTAGACAATGTGATACATCAATCTTCCCAACTCTTGTTTAAGGTGTTAAATTCCACAGCATAGGATTAAGGATTGCCCTTGCTAGTTAAAAAAGGATGTTGTTTCTCTCAAAGCAACATAAACAATAGATCAGGGCTTACAAGCCTCGTCTCAAGTAGACACCAAAGGATAGACTAGGGTGATAAGGAAGGGAAAGCTCCCCAAATTCAACAACCCAAGTCATCTCTCCAATATCAAAAGCTCCAATCGAGCCCTCAGACCAATCCCAACACATCTGAGAAAAAAGACTTCAAATGATGCGATGGTTAGAGAACCTTCTAGTAGATTCCAAAAAACTATGCTATATGGGTTGGGTTCCTTCGGCTTAGTTTCCACCCCCACAACTAAATTATTTTCAATGGATTTCTTGTGTCAAAGTCCTTCTTAATAGGCTAAGAAACATGAATTTAAACGATGTCTTCCCACATATGATGAAATATAGGACTTCTCCAAACCTTTTTGACTCCCTTGTTGGTTAAAAAGGCGAGGAGATGATGGATCACCTCATTGAAATTTTTCAATGAAGGTGGCCTCATGGAGTGTATACAAGATTATAGATCCTTATCACGAATCCAGGGTTCATAAAATTAGAAATATTATTTTTGATATTTATATTGTTTACTTGTTAGAAGTTAACACTACTAGTTTTATGCTTAAGTCAGTGCTTCACGTAATCTCTTTGAACTATGTTATGTTTTTACTAACAATTTTCTTAAGGTGGGTTGACAACCTTGATTTCTCAAGAATGGTAAAAAACTATTATCTAGTGTATCATTAATCCAACTATGTTGTATGACACTTGTTTTATTTCGAAGGCCATGTAATAGGTCTGGGCAATATTTATGCTCCAAATGACATGGACGAAAGAGTGGCCTTATGGGAGTGACTAGACTAAAATTTGTGTGAGGCATATTGGTTGTTTTGCAATGATTTCAACAATGTCATAGAATTTGGCCTTTAATGTCATCAAGGTCAAACTCGACCTTTACAACTCTGACAAATTTTGTTGTAAAGATTCTCTTAAGTGTCATTCACATGGTCCTAAAAGGCAACAATAAAGTGATGAAAAGGCTAGACATAAACACTATCCATGCTACACTATGAGAAGTTGTTGCAAACAACCCATTGAAGGGGAGAGCTCACTAAATGGAGATTATCAAGCTCAAGAGACAAGGGAAACTTCTAGGAAAGTATGAAACCAATATGTCACACAAATTAATTTAGAACAAATGGTCTATGATCAATTAATCCCATAGTTCCTGAATGTCTCATGGTCAATTTTATGTTACGGAAATCAACTTAACCCAACTTCACATAATCAAGTATTAACTAAATAGATCAATAACCTAAAGACATACTACAATCTAATCTTGGTGTTCTATACCAAAAGAAGAAAAAAATTACTTTTATTATGAAGGTAAATTGTAGGGTATGCCTCTTAACAAATATTGCATGGTCCAACATGAGCACTAACTTTAGGGTGATATAGGTGTTGTTCTAAATAACCATGAAGATATGATAATATTCCAAAGTTCCTTCTCATTCTAGTACCTCGTGCTCATGCTAAATAGACCATGCAACAATTCATTCAAGGGTTAGAACTGTGTCATGCACTCGATGGTACTAATGAGGACCCATAACTAAATAAAAAAAATGGATGAAACTAAGTAATCCATGAAATACAAAATATTATATTGATATTAAAGTGATGATTACAATGAATGAATGTGATTTATTAGTGAAGGTCAAAGATCAACTTCCACCATGAATCACCAAGAGATCATACTCTCCATCTAGCACAAGAAAGTTGATATTCATCATGAAAATAGGCAATTTGATCCCTCAAGAGATTAGAAGAATTATATACATGCGACAAGGATCTTAATAATAATGAGTAGAGGATGTTGCAACAAAAATGATGCAACATAAGGCTCAATCATAGAATGTATTTGGTAATATAAGATCTTCAATGAAAATCACTTCGATCTTTTGTGAATAATCATGGTTTTAGGAAGTAGTAATCCAATGTGGCTTTGCTTGATTCATCTTCACATGGAATGGTTTGAGTTTCAGTTTTATCGAGGACTTTTGAATGTCGAAGACTTTTATGAAAAAATATGGACCCTAACTTTTTTGCACACTGTTTAACAATCTCTGTAGCTAACACATGGGTGCCTAGTGAACTTTCTCATTTATTTGTTAACTTTTTCATTTATTTGTTTTCAAGTTAGTGAGTAAAATGGATAATAATTATTATGGTGTGTCTTCTCTCTCATCCAAAAGTAAATTCATAATCATTTACATTCACATACATACATTTTCATTGTGATTCTTAGTTGTGTTAGAAAATAAATGTTGTAACATTTCAAGGAAGATATTATCACATTTGAGGTCCGGGATGAGAACATATAAATTGATTCTTGCAAAACTTTCTAGAATTCTTAGTTTCATTTTAAATGAGGGACAATTCATTTGATCGAGTAATGGAAACTTTCAACAATCATTTGAAATATATCCTTCTTTAACTCATTATTATATGGTATTTTAAATATTGTTATCCTTTTGATTAGTTAAGAACAACGAGCTTAATTTCTTGATCTTTATACCTTAAATTAAGTTAATTTATTTTTAAATTCCTCATTAAGGGACATAATGATACTAACATTGTCACAAAAGGTGATTGTTCCACCATAGATAAATAGTATTTGAATTGCTCGCATTTATTAATTCTATATCCTTACATTGAACACTGAACTAAGTGTTCAAGTTATGCCCTCCCAGTAAGGAGATTCTTTACAAGTTCATTCTCATTAAAAAAATTGTTCATGGGCACTTTGTTAAATGTTTCTCGCCATTCCACACAATCTGACACCTTTAAATTAAAAATTAAAAATTCAATATTATACCTAAATTTAAAAGGTATTTTCTTTTTATTTATTTAAATATTTTTTTTAGTTATATAAAAAATAAAAATATAAGTGTATAGGTATTTAATTGGGTTTAGCTTTTAAAAAATAAAAATAAAAGTATATATGTATTTAATTCGGTTTAGTTTAAGTAGTTGAGAGAATAAGTGTTATCCTCTCCATTTAGATTTGATTTCTACAAGTGATCTCCACTTAGATTTGATTTCTACAAGTGTTTTGTTGAACTCCTAACAAGTATATTGTTATCACGATTTTGAGCTTTGTTGTTTACCTTAAATACTATCTTCAAAATGAGAAAAAAAAAAACCTAAATTTTTTTCTTGAGATATGTAACTAGTTCGCTTTACTATGTAATATTTCTCCTTTTAATATTTTCTAAAAAATGTGTGCACCTTGCAAATCTATCAATATTTATTTTAAATAGACACTTTAGGTGAGATGAGGTATTTATCCATTGAATTTCTCCACATGAATATGTTTGGAATAGTGGGCCTAATGGTTAATAACAAGTGTTTCCTCCTAGGAAGTGAGATTCAAATCTAGAGGGGGTAGAGTATGTACACCTTCGTAAAATTTAGTAGGAGGAGGTCTCTTGTCCCACAAACAAGGGAGTATACACCAATTTAGTGTATAAACTATTAATAACTAGTTAGCTTTACTATGTAATAATTTTTCTTTTAATATTTTCTCTAAAAATGACCCCTACAAATAAATATAGTGCAAATAAACCATAATTATCAATTTAACCAGAACTATGACCTCAAAACGAGAACTCTAGCCCTTAAAACCCATATTTTTGCATAAAAAACATTAAAATCAACCCCCAAATCAAAAAGTGGTGCTACCAGTAGCACCATTTTTTCTAACGGGGTCAAAATTACAACATTTTTCAAGCATGAACTTCAAAACTCATACAGTAGCTCAGAAAAACCTTAAAATCAACATTCAAATAAAATAGTGGTGCACCAGTAGCACCATTTTTTGTAATGAGGTCAAAATTACAACATTTTTCAAGCATGACCTTCAACACTCATACAGTAACTCAAAAAAACATTAAACTCAACACTTAAATAAAAAAATGTTGTTACCTAAAACAAAATGTTTTTTTTAAACGTTAAAATTATAGCTAATTACGACCTAAATGAAATTGTGGCCTTAACAATAGATCCCTATGCAAATAAAAAACCCAAAATTAATACGACCTAAATGAAATTATGGCCTTAACAATAGATCCCTATGCAAATAAAAAACCCAAAATTAAATCTAAATA
>SNQJ01S0035233.1:41015-55597 GCA_010110895.2 Picea sitchensis
GAAAATAATTAAAAATAAATTAGTTGCAACTAGAAGTGAAGAGTTTACTATTTGTGGATAAAGTGGTTATAAGTGGACAAGTGGTTAGAAGTGGGTTATCCCTAAAAGAAGGAAATTGGGTTAAGTTGGTTAGAAGGTAACCCCTAGAGGTAGCTACTTGGAGAGTATAAATAAAAGAGCAAGGGTCTCCTATTAGTACCTATTGAGCACATTGAATATCTATTATTGTGTAAGGTTTATTGCAAGTACTCATTGATACATCTAAAGTTACGCAAGTTTGAGGTAGCAAGAAGGGTTGACAGTGAAAGTTTCAGAATTGCAAAAATATTGAGAAAACCCTAGTTTTTTAGGTGTACATGGGATGCAATGGAGAAGTGCACGTACGTACACAGGCTGACAATATAACAGGTCATGTACAATTGAAAAGACATGAAAGCTTGAGTTGTTGTCAGTGTCAGGTTTTCAGAGTCTGAAAGCAAGCTCCCAAGAAGGTCTATAGTGATCATGTACCACAAATCTATCTACATGTTCAAAAGGTATGTGTTATTTCTATGTGTAGTTGGATATTGTTTTTTCTACATGAGATATGGTTACGGGGCTTTGAGGATTTTCCCTAGAGAGGCTGTTGGTTCTATGGAATCTCTGGTATGAGCTAGATCTATAGAAATACAACAATGGTATGTTAGTATTATTCATTGGTACATCTTGTTGGTTCAAGTGTTGAGGGATTTTGTGGTACATGATTGAGGGATTTTGGTTGTGAAGTGATTGTGATGTAGTTGTGAAGTTGATTGTGAATTTTGAGGCTACATATCAGTGAGGGTTTGATGTCTAGTTCATGTCAGGGTTATTGCACTTGATCATGATTGTACACATATGTATGGCGCATGAATAGAGAGATATATATGCACTTGGTTAAGGGATATGCATGATGATGTATGCATAGAGGATAACTATAGATTGGTCATAGTGATAGGTTGCAGGTTGATTTGACAGAGCCAGCGAAGTGTTTGAGTTTCAGAAAAGGTGAAAACTCTACCTTTCTGAAGGTGTACGCAGGATGAAATATAGACATGTTGCGTACATATGTAGGTTTCAGTATAGGTGGGTTGCGTACATACACAAGCTGCAACATATACAGGTCACGTAACTGTTGGTTTTTGTTGGTACAAGCTGACTTCTAGTACATGATTGATTACATGCTTTTGGTATAGGATGGTTATAGGTTGTTGGCATAGATTGGTACATGTTTATAGTGGTATATCTCATGTTGAGAGTGTGGAAGTGGTTTCATCATTTGTCACTAATATTTTAGGGCGACAGGACGGGGCAAGGAAAGGGGGTTGTAGCCTCCTTCCGGTTGGTGTCGGAGAATCAGGGAGTTGAAGCTTCCTTTGGGTTGAAGCCTGAGAAATAGGTGGTTGTAGCCACCTTTCGGTTGTAGCCGAAAAAACATAGGGGGTTGTAGCCTCCTTCTGGTTGTAGCCAGAGAATTGGGGAGTTGGAGCTTCCCTCGGGTTGTATCCTGAGAAACTAGGGGGTTGGAGCCTCCTTCTAGTTGGCACTGGAGAATTGGAAGTTGGTGCTTCCTTGAATGTAATTCTTGGCATACAAGAAAAAAAATTTGTGGTTTTCTCCCACATTGGGTTTCCACGTAAATATTGGTGTATTGTGCATTGTGTGGATGTGTTTCTTATTGTTTATTATGCACTAATGGATGTCAATGTTTATGATACAATAACATATTGATGATAAACAAATGAAAATGGTTGAATAAGTTAAAGGAATATACATTGTGGTTAAAATGATTAATAAGTGGTATAAATTGCTCATTAGTGATTCACCCCCCCCTCACCCCCCTCAGTAATCCAATACTATAAATAGTGTACCACGCTAAATTATTTAATTATAATATATTTCTTGATCACAATTTTGCATGGAAGTTGTTTAATTCCGTAATAGATTTATTTTCTATTTTAAGCATGAAATACGTTAACATTTTTTTAACTTATACTTAATTTTTTTATCAAATTTGTAATTAAAAATTATTAATTACAAAATTAATTTATTTTGGATTATTATTTAAATGTTATTTATTTACAAATTTTATTTTATTTATCAAATTTGTAATTAAAAAATTAATTAACTTTATATTATTATTTAAATGTTATTTATTTACAAATCTTTAAAATAAAAATAATGTTATTTTAATGGATCATAAAGGACGTGTTGCTTAGGATAGAATTAGATTAATCTATAAATAAATTAATAGAAATGTCCAAATTATTTAAGGGAAGTTTTCATATTATTATTGTTAAATTGAACCATAAGATAATTTTAATAATTATCTTATTCGAGAATTTATTCATTATTTTGATGATGGCGTCTTACCATGAATCTCAAATTGGTGAAAGGCTTGTGTGGCAGTTGGATTTGAACATGGTTTTGACCTAGGTAATATCAATAGTTACAGATTCAGACTAAAACCAACTTTTGTTTATCTTACCTTAAGAAATGTAAGAAATTACTTGGTTTGTTTTAGAATTTTATTTGTGTGCTCGAAAAGCTTTAAGAGAAGCATTCCTAGATGACCATAGTTTTGATGAGTTAAAATGTTAGGAAGGTTGGTATTATATCAAATATTTTGAAATTGTGATTTAATGTGAGTGTACATAGAAAATTCTAAGAGAAAGGATGAAATATATGTTTTTTTATAATGATTTTTTTTTGTTTACCTTTTTTTGTAAACACCCATAACATCATGGTATGTCATTAAGATAAACACTTGTTTTTTCTAATAGTTTTTTTAGTAGCATATATGGTAATAAAATTATTTAAATATATTATGAAGTGGGTTGTAAATGGACATCATCAAAAGCAATATATGAAACAAGAGGAATCCACACATCTAGAGTGCATAAACATGGTGTACAAAGTGCATAGTCATGGAGTGCATTCAAATATAGAGTATGTAGTCATGCAAAAATTATATGGATGAAGTTTATTTATATGAGAAGAGGTAAAGTGTGTCAAATTGAAAAAACATCTACAACTGGTTCTTATTTCTTTCTCAGTGTGACGTAAGCATTGTCCTTCATTTTTGAAAAATGGTCAAATAAGAAGGAGGGCAATATCTCAATGCAACATAAGCATTGTCCTTTGTTTTTGAAAAATGTTCAAATTGAAAGGAAGATGATATTCCCAATCATGCTAATGATTCAACATGGGATATTATTGTGAATGTTATCTCTTCTTGTTCAACCTTTCCAATTTCTATGGTTGAATTGGCTAGGGTTAGGCTTTGAGATTTATGTATAGTAAAGGCACCTGGACTCCAAGATTCGTGAGACATCGTTGGAAATGAACGAATTTCCTGTAGAGGACTAATCATTCTCTTTAAAGTAAACCTCTTTGCACCCCCTCTCACTTCTAGCACCAAAACAATACCTCCCACCCATGACCTCATACCTTGCAAGCAACTAAAAAAAGGCACATTAACTCCCCCTGCTTGCCACCTCTTAACCCACACATATTCAAGGATAGGTGCAACACCCCCCACTTCATGACATCTTAGTCCATGCGTAATTGGATGGATGTAAGAGCAATACCTTTACATGTTTTTTCAACATTCCCTTTCCCCCACTTTGGGGGTATGCTAGTTATTTTAAATAAACACTTTAATGGAGATTGACACAGTTATCCAATGAATTTTCCTACACCAATATGTTTGGAATAATTTCCAGTAGCCACTGGTGATTGTTATAGACGTATGAACTTATTCTTGTCAAATGGGAATTCCCTAGGTGTGTTTTATATAGCTATCATGGTCAATGATCTAGTCTTATACAATTTTTAAAATACATGTTTTTTGTTTGATTCTCAGGCCTTGTTTTCCTTTTCTCTAGTGTTTATATCTCCCATGATTTTACACTGCAAAATGGAAGCTTCTTCTCCCAAAATTTTATGCAGATACATATCACATTCCCAAAAAATGTTTTAGGGAATGTTTTCTGTGTGACATATTCTTTATAACTTCAACACTAAATTTTAACGATATGCAAATAGTGTTTAAGGAATTAATCTTCTTCCTCTTAGTGCTAAAATATGTAGGAAAGAGAATGTTTTTGATTTCTTATAACAAGTGCGCTAATTTTCTTCTAACCGTTGTGACTTCTATTGGTTCTATTTTTTATTTAACATGCATCATTGTTTTCCTTTACTTTTCCCTTTTCTCTATTAGTATATGGCAGAGGGAAGAGAAAATGGAATGAAATGGAATAAATATTGAGTATATAGAAGGTAGAAACAGAGCATGCTCGAATGAAGAGGAAGAGTGAGTGGGGATATGAAGTGGAAATGGCCTTATAAGATAAAGTTTTGATGCTTTTTGTTATAAAAGTTTGGCACTTTGTTGATGGAAAGAACCACTTCAATACCACTTTGTGATGTTTTTGTAGTTTTATGAGGAGAGACATCAAATTATAAAAAAAAGGGACAAACCCAAATAATCTATTAAAGGTAGAATATTTTACATTAATATGAAAGTGATGATTACAATGAATGAATATGATCTCTTTAGATAACATGGAATGAGTGGGCCATTATGAATAGACATTAGGGAAATGTTCCTCCTAATATATCAACTAGGGATTAATAACATCTACATTCCCCCCCTTGAAATATAGATCCTAAGAAATCCCCTAAGTACTTCCCTCATTTCAAGAGAGACCCATAATATCAAGAAAGTCACGGAGGCAATGAGCTTGGAGACTTGGCCTCAAGACCTTGTGCTTGCAATCCACGACACTCAACCATTCATGCTAACCCATTGGGCTAGTAACACACACACACACACACACACATCACTAGATACTAGTATATATTTAATTTATAATTAGGTATCCTACACATTACTTGATACATGCAAGATAAAGTCCAATAATAACACTACGCTCTCTAAAAGTAATTTCTTTTGTTTTGGAAATGAAGGAAAAAGTTGTATGCAAGTATTAGGGGAGCTGACATTGTCTGACCACCATCCAAATGTTTTCTCCATATGATATGGTGTATTTAAACTCAAGGCCATGAATTCAAGATTCATCTTGAACACCTCCAATTTTAAGTATGCATCATGTATACAAGTTATCAATAGAATTTGGATTTTGGTGTCACAACCCAAAGGGGAAAAAAGATGGATTTTGTGATGGGAAGATGTCATTCGAAGCATTACAAACTTCCTCTAGGGATATGATTGACAATTATTAATTGTTAGGATATGGAAGAGTAAGCTAGTTACTGAGGAGTTTGAACAAGCTTCGAGGATGTTTTAATTTATCTCCTTTAATGAGTAATTATAGTCCAAGGTAGCAAAATTTTATCAAAGTTGAGGAAACCTATAAAGAAAGAGGAGCTCGAATTTGTGTCTATCTCCATTAGCTCAAGGTGGGTGAAAACCCCAACAAATATTTCTTCAAATCCTTTTCATCTAAAGAAGTGGACTTGCTTATCAAAATACTGAAAACAATGGAAGGAAGAACCATGGATCATTTCAATATAGAAAAAGAATTTGTTGATCATTAAAAAATGGTTTTCCAAATGTAAGGGGTAAAATAAGAAAGAAGGGTGTTTGTGCAACCCTATATTAATGTAGTTGTACAAAACCTAACAAATGAGTAGTGGAGAGCATGTGAACAAGAGTTGACATTAGATGAATTGATCATTTCCCTAAAATGGCTTCTAATAAGTCTTAGAGCCTAGATGGCTACAACCTATGTGAATTATACAAAGCCACACAAGATTTTATGGGATGGGATTTTCTCCAAGTATATACAATAATATATTCAAAATCAAATGTTGGGCGACCTCATTAATAAGGGTTTGATCATATTCAATCCAAATATTGGTGATCCCGAGATTATCACCAAATAACATCTGCTAAATTTCTTGAAGGTGTCTTAAAATGTCCTAGCCTTGAGGCTAAAGCACATCATGCTAAATATTATTATCCATGATCAAACTAGATTTTTTAAAAGAATATTCATTTTCGACAACGTGATTGCAATTTGGGAAGCAATGGAGTGGGTGAGGATCAAAGTTTTAAAGGCCCTCTTCATTGAATTTGAAAAATCATATGATAGGGTAGATTGGGATTTCATTATTTCTATGCTCAAATCCTTAGGATTGGACCCCTTTTTTTGTCAAAGTAGTGAAATCTCTCTTTGCATGAGAATCTATTGTGTCTACTTCCATTAATTGATCCAAGTCTAAAGAAATGGGTTTCTTTAGATCTATTGAAAAAGGATGCCCCTTGGTAACTCTCTTTATGTAATGAAAGCATAAGCTCTTGGTTACTTCAAAATAGAATGACCCTTACCCTCATCAAGGGTATTCTTTTCCTTGGCAATAATGGTGGACAAGTAGGGAACGCAAAATTTGCAAATGACTCCTTAATGGTTCTAGAATAAAAAGAAGCTTTAGATAACACTCTAGAATAGATGCAAATCCTTTATGAGGAATTGGGATCGAAGCTAGAATTGGCCAAGGCTTGAGGCTTCTGTCTCAACCAAAGAGGGGCACTAGGCTGATTGATGGTCAAGAGTAAGGTTGGACTCAACCATCCAAGTATTCTAGTTTTTGGGAATCCCTTTTCCTTTTGATGCCTCCCCCATGGAACTATGGGAGGTAGTGTTTTAAAGAGTGGCCAAGAATATTGAAAAATGCATCGTAAAGCCTATTTCCTTTGTTACTAAAATTCCAATGCACCAAAGTTCTTGCTACTGCCCATGTGTATTACTCCTTGTGTTGAGTTCCTTAAGTAAGAGCTAATTTTAGAATGGAAAATATTCTTAGATTTTTTTTTTTTAGCGAACTCTAGTGGAGACAAATACTTCAATAGAGTTCATTGGAGTCTTTGTTGTATCCCCATAGATAAAGGAGAAACATGAATTCACACCACTAGAAGTGAGGCTTAGGCCCTAAGCACCAATTGGATTAATATTAGAGCCATTCAAGGCCATGAATCTTGGAAAAGATTCTTGAGAATTTGTATCACATTAGGAGCTTCATATGATCATAAGGTGTGTATCAATATGAGTTTACAGAACCTCTTGATTACTATGGCCCCTATCAATGTGAAGGGGAATTTTGTAGGTAAGAGCATTTGGTGGACCTGGGAGGCCATTAAGCACACATTGGTTTGGAAGAGTGACTTGATAAGGGCACATATTTCCTTCAATGATCGTTGTCTATGGTGGTCACTAGTGGTGTTGTAGGATGACAATCCTTTAGTTGAGATTGCTTGGTTTTCAACCATAAACTGTTTAAAATTTGAATTCATATACTTGGATATTTGTATAACCTACATTTTGGAGACTGTAAGTCTTGGTGGACTCTAAAAATGGAGCTCAATATTATCATGATTGGCATAATTATATTAGAAAAATGCAAAGTATAATACAAAAAATCTCTTTTTGAAGCTTGGCCTACTAGGGCTGCTAACTTTGTGGAAGGACTAGCAATATTCAACATATTCTCCTCAGAATTGATTATATAAATATAAATATGACATTAACATCCCATATCAAGAGATAACACATTGTTTCACTACCCAAGAATAAAAAGTAATGGCATAAAATAATAAGATAGTATATTACCGACCACTTCGAGGGGGTAAACTCCAATACCACTTCAAGGGGAAAACCTCCACTGAGTTCCCATATATCATCATAACCCTTCCATGCATATGATGTATCATTTAAATATTAGAAGTAAAGAAATAAAAATAACATCGTGGATGTGGGACAAATAGTGTGGTTCCTACATATCATGGTAAAGGAGAGGAAGATAGATATAAAGATAGACAAAGAAAATAAGAGAGTAATAGTGCGGGTAGGTACATAACATGCCACCCTTTGATAAAAATATTTGACCTCAAATATTTATTAAACTTGGATATTGTTAAATGAAGTCATGTTCTTCCCATGTGGCATCAATAGAAGGAAGATTCTTCCATTTGATCATACACCTGGTGATGGTATTATGACATAATTGCTGGCTCCCAATGTGTATAATTGATTATGGCTCCAAAATTAGTTTTCCTTATTTATATAACTCTAGAAATGTTGTTTTAATTGGAATGTTACATCCAATAAACGTTTTTTAAACAATAGAAATGGAAGGCATTGTGAATGTGTGAAAATGTAGATAACACTAGGGAATATGCAGTCTCCCCATTTTGTTGACAATTTTGTAGGTCCATAGAACTTTAGTGAGAAATTTTGGCTACATTTTTTCTTTATGGACAATTATTTGTAATGCTAAAGGAAAAGGTAAACTCAATCACCAACTGCAAACTATTGTTCTGAACGATTCTTATAGTCTTCATCCAATTCTGTGCAAGAAGAAGATTGTTCTAAGGAAGTTATAAGTTGTCATGGACCTTTTGGAAATTGGATGTAACTAATTGAACCTTAGAGATAGAAGGAACATAAATTTTAAGGATTGGTGGAGGAAAGCCATAAAGTGCTTCGAATAGGGTCATCTTAGAGGTTGTATGGTATGAAGTGTTATACCACCACTTAGTCAAGAGTGGCCATTTAATCCATTATGATTGTTTATTAGTAGAAAAGAAACAAAGGTAGCCTTCAAGCCATGATTGGTTGATATCATAGCTAATTTGGTGCCCTAGATCTTGAAAAAACATTTCTAGAAGGGATTGGTGAATTTATGATCCTTATTAGAGACAATCACCTTTGGGAATCCATGAAGTCTGTGAATATCCTTAATAAAAACATTTTCAATTTGGCCAGATTTGGAAATTTACCAAATGTTGATTGAGATTTCCAAAGATAAATTGTGTATACAATTTTGAAATGTCTAGTGTTTCGAGTGGACACTCCACCCATCATCAAGGAAAAATAAATCTCAATCAACATTATGACTAAGTGTGAAAACCTAGACACTCAGATTCTAAAGGAGACCATGATTTTTGAAAAGCGCGGAATTAAAATTATGAAAAGAGTTATTGACCTTACTTTCTTAAAATGATGCTAGGATTCCTCTATCCTCCCTACATTTGCTCCTATTCATCAACATCATTGAAGGCCTGATCTCAACCACATTTTTACAAGACACAATAATGTTGTTCTTCATGCAAAGATTTACTTTACTAGGTCAAATCTTATCCACTTATCTCATAAGGTTTTTAAGCTCCATCTTAAACTCTTGTCAATTATTTTCTTTAATACATGGTCTATTTTTTACCATGGTTCATATCATGTAGCTTCTAATTTATTTGAATTGATCTCATAAAAAAAAATTCTTAAATTTATTAAATTAACTACTAATATGCATACTCCTCACCCTAAACATTATCATTGACTTCCCTCTCTTAAGCCTGCCTCTAAGTCTTCTCTTTTTTCCTCGACCGCCCAGACCACTGTTCCCATTTCCTCATCCTCCCATTTGAGTTCACTATTGATACATGTCTCCTGTCATTCGAAACATTTGAATTCCTCATTTTCCTCAACAAATTCCTCCATGTCCTCATCCTTTAAAGCTTCCTCTTCATCACTCTTAACACTTTCTCTGAATATTAAGCTAATTTCACGCCGCACACCCATTCTACAAACTAATCTCTCTTCTCGTTCTTCCTTGGATTTCCCCAATGGGAACATTGTTAAACCTAATTTGTATTTCTTTTCCAATGAGACAACTAATTGTTTTAATCCTAATTTGTCATTTAATTCAAATTCTTCTTATCCTAATTCATCATTTAATTCTAATTATGTTAACCCTAATTTTCCATTTGATACTAATTCTTTCAATTCTAATTTGTCATTTATTTCCAATGATAAATTTAATTATTCTCATAATTCTAATGACAATTTAAATCTAGCTACAATCTCTAATGATAGATCTAAATTTTCGTTAATGTTTAATGATAATGTTAGTAAATTAATGTCCTTTTGAACCCTTTTCCTTCCCTTGAAATCTTGACCCTAACTCCATCAATTTTTCTCTCATTCCCTTCCAAATCCCCCCTCACCCTCTTCCTTTTTTTATCTGACATCAATTATAAACTTATCTTCTTTTGATCTCGATCTTCCCTCCATCCATGTTTTGGAAAAAGGATTCAACTTTTTCCTTTCTCCTCGTCGGATTCCTATAGAAGATATTCTTTTCTCTATTGAATCCACAGAATATCATATTCCCACACACAAAGTTGAATAAATTCGACAAGAGTGTGGTAGAATTATTTGTCTTTCCAAACCTCCTAAATTGAACTTATCAAAAGAATAATTTAAATCAATTTATCTCCTTAATAATAACCCCAATATTATTATTTTAAAAGATGATAAAGGTAACACTACGATCATTATGAATATCCATGACTATGAATCTAAACTTCAAGACATCCTTTCTTCTTCCTCATATAAAACTCTCTCTAAGAACCCAATGAACGCCATAACTAGCTTACTGACCAAAGCCATCAAATCTTCATCCTAGACCCTTCCATTCATACACATCTTATTCCTCATAATCTTCAAACCCATGGGATTTATGGGCATCCTAAAATTCATAAAAAAAGACATCCCTCTTAAGCCAATAGTAAGCACTATAGGAGCACCTACTCATGCGCTAACTCACTTCCTTGCTGATAAACTATAATCTTTTATATGAAAATATCCCTCATTTATTGAATATTCCTTTAATTTTATTCAAAATACTAAACATATTCACCTGTATGAACAAGACATCATGGTTATTTTTTATTTTGTGTCCTTATTTACCAAAATTATGGTTCCAGAATCCCTTCACCTTATCTCCAAATTGGTGGACCCCAAAACCATTAACCTTATTAAAATGTGCCTCACCTTGAATTTGTTCACCTTTAAAGGGACATGTGATGGAAAAACATAAGGTACAACTACATGGTCCTCCTTATCCCTATTCATTGCCAATATTTTTATGGAACATTTTGAAGCTTTAGCATTGAACAAATTTCATCTTAAGCCCAAATGTTGGTTTTGATTTGTTGACAATACCTTCATTGTTTGGCCTCATGGCCATACCTATTTGATCTCTTTCTTTAACCATCTTAACAACATTTCACCCCATATCCAATTTACTATGGAAATCCAAAATGAAAATTATTTTCCCTTTTTGGATGTTCTCATTACCCATCTTCCCAATGGCACCCTCACCCACCAAGTTTATAGGAAAAATAATCACACTAATTGATACCTTCATGCCCATTCTCACCATCACCCTTCCCAAAAATATCTCATTCTTAAAACTCTTGTTACTCGAGCCATTTGAAATTTTTATCCTCATTTCCTTAAGAAAGAAAAATCCCACCTAAATAAGGCCCTTGTGGCCAATGGTTATTCAATTTCTCAAGTCAACAAGGCCTTTTTCTCATCCCACCATTCTAAATCTAAAAACTGTCATTCCTCTTTCCCACCCTTAGCTTTCATTTCTCTTCCCTATATCAAAGGTACTACATATCATATCTCTAATATTTTGGCCAAAAAGATTACCAAAAATCTCTTTAAACCCCATAAAAACTTAACTAGTTATACAAAACAAATAAGGATGACTTTGACCCCATGCTTGGCCAAGGAGTTTACAAAATTCCCCGCTCTTGTGGAAAAACATACATAGGCCAAACTAGTAGATAATTTAAATCCCATTTAAAAGAACATATAGTTTTGACCTTCCATAATTGTATCTCTAAGTTAGCTATCATCGAGTTCTCCCACAAATCTAATCATCTCATTTTCTTTGACCAAACTAAAATTATAGCTTCAGAACCCCATTACTCCTGTCGTATCATTTGGGAAGCAATGGAAAATGAAAAACATCCTAATGATTTTAATTGGGAAGATGGCTACAAACTTAACCAATCTTGGAAACCCACTATTCATCATATTGATCATTAGGCCTTTTTCTTTCTTGATTTAATTTTTAGCTTCCATCCTTGGACACTAATGTTATTCTTTCTTTTTAGTTTTTCCCTTTTTAAACTTTTATACCCCTCTCCTCCTTTTTAGCCATCTTGACTTTTTTAATTCCTTGGAAATATAAAATTAATAAATTATGTTTCCTAAGCTTTATTTTCTTCAACACTTTCTTTTAATTTCAATTTTGCCGTTATCATTAAATAACTTTTATTTCCAACAAGTCCTTTACTATTTTAATCACTTTTCACAATGGGCTGTAACACTTTTTTCACAATGTTTAACCTTAATTTTTAGTATCCCCCTCATTGCTCTTTTCTATTATTATTTCATCTTTATTTGTTCCCGATGATGGGTGGAGTGTCCACTTGAAACATGAGACATTTCAAAATTTTATACTCAATTTATCTCTAGAAAGGTCAATCAACATTATGACTAACTGTGAAAACCTACACACTTGAATTTATTGACTGACTGAGAAAGTGGCATATTTGGTAAGACAGTCCACAATAAAAAAGGAGGGATATTTCCCTTATAACTTGGGAAGCCTTGTAATGAAATCCATCAAAATTTCCTCCCAAAACTAATTTGGAATGGGTAGGGGTTGAAGTGGACGATGAGGTTTAAAAATTTCCCCTTTATTGCATTAGCATGGCCCACACTTAGAGAGAAAGTTATGAACATAAATGTTAAGACCATTCCAAAAGAAGGGTCATTTGAATCTATGATATGTTTTTAAAAATCTAGAATGACTTGTTGTAGGTGAGGCAAATTTTTCTTTTTGATACTAGAATCTGGGCACAAAATGATAAAGTTTTTATTCCTCAAAATGTCATTTTCCCAACTATAATGTTCGAAAGGGTGGGAACCATTATGAAGTTGGTGTATCAACTACTATGTGGATGTGGTAACATACCACTCCTTCCTCTCCTCTTTTATCCATGTTAAAAAAAGTGTAGAGATGGCATATACATGGGTTCTATTTTTATGTTTTCGAGAGAGTGTATTAGCCACAATGTAATCCTTTACCTTTTTTTATATGACCTCAAAAACATAACCCTTCATTTTAGTTGCCTAATTTTTCTACTCTTTGGAAGAGGCCCATTGCTCCAAAAAATATTTAAGTCTAGAATGATCAATGTTAAACTTGAAATGATTCTAAGGAGATATTGATGCCATTTATTTACTGAATGGAAGATGGCTAGCATCTCCCACTCATATGTGGATTTTGCAATATCTCTTCCCTTGAGGTTCTTAATTTCAAAGGAAATGGGCGTACCCTCATGTATACGATTGCACAAGTATTATTCTTTAGGCATCACATTTAATGATGAATGAATTAGTAAAATACGAAGATGCAAAGATAGGTGTACATGTCATAGGTTCCTTCAGAGCGTAAAAAACATGGGTGGCCTCACTAGATGAATGAATTGAATTCTTTTTGAGAAGGGTTGTTGGAGGGATGCAATTTTTGCATAGTCATAGACAAACATTCTTCAGTATCCATTGAGGCCTAAAAAACCTTTTGATCCTATACTATTTTGAGGGATGGACCATGTAGTAATAACTTCATTCTTTTGTGTATTAGATTTAACCCCTTCTTGAGAAATGACATGCATATAATTTATTCTCTTCTAACATTTGAATAATTATGTCTAAGTGAGATGTGATTAGGCCAAGTCTTAATATAAATTAGAATGGAACATCAAAAAATACCGGAGCATACATCCATGATTATAGCTTGAAAATATCATTCATGAAGCCTTGGAAAGTAGAGAGAGCATTGGTAAAGTTGAATGGAATAACCATGAACTCATAGTGACCCTCATGAGTTTGGAATTCTATTTGGGGAACATGATATTGGATTTATATTTGATGATAACCAGAATAAAGATCAAGTTTGGAGAAGTAGGAAACCCCATGGAGTTCATCAAGCAACTCATTGATTATGAGAAGATGAAACTTATCTTTGACTATAATTTTATTAGTTCCATGTAATTGATACATATCCACTGTGATCTATCTTTCTTTCATACTAAGATGATAGGTGCAAAGAATGCACTCGACTAGTTCAAATGACTCCTACATCCAATAATTCTTCAACCAAATTCATAATATCACTTTTCTAGTAGTAAGGATATTAATGTTGCATGATATTGGGAGCAATTATCCCTAGAAGCAAGACTATTCTATGGTCATGGTCATGGGATGGAGGGAGGCATGAGGGAGGATATTGAAATACTTGAACATGCTTATTCGTGATTTCTTGCAACTCCAATTGAGTAATATCAAAAGGACCATCATAAAAAATTCTATAGAGACATGAATGATCCCCTTATACCCTTTTATGAGTAGTTTTTCCAATTGGGATGAATATTGATTCCATGGAGTATATGAGTGTGACCATTTTGCTGGAATGCAGGGACAACACATCAAAATTCATAGAAATGTTTCCAAGAGCGTAAAGACATTGGACACAAAGAACAACATCCTTGTCTTATGGTGTGTTTCAATCATTGTGTGTTTGGTTCATTCTAGTGATTTGTTACATAAATTTCCTATTATATGGTTTCCTCAGTGAATTAATTTGACTACTTGATCACTGGTTGAAATTACATGTTT
>SNQJ01S0035235.1:0-54926 GCA_010110895.2 Picea sitchensis
GCTAATTGACAGTCAGACAGGGAAAACCGAAATTTGGGCCTTTCGGGGCAAATGAATTCATGAAGTTTTTACAGAGAAAGGTTTACAGGCTTACCCGATAACCCAATCCGCTTTACTCGACTCGAGATGCCTGTTTGAATTCGGAGACCACATCCAATCGCCCGAATGGAGGAACTAGATTTGAAAATCACGATTTGCTGGAAAATCGCGTGTTAAAAGATATCCTCAGCGATCTTCGGGCTCCATATTACATTTGGAGTTTAAACTGGACAAATGACTTGTCAATTAATCATGAATGTATCTGTCGCTGAGAAGGAGTGAAGCTCCGTGCGACCGTGACTGACTGTCACCGCTTGGTGTAGATTTGGAAATGACGTGCCATGGATAATGCGCAGGAGTTTGGAACCTTTCGGTCGAAACCCACGAACGATTATCATGTCCTCCAACGCGAGCTTTTCGGTGGTTTGAATTTTTTATCATTGCAACGTTTTGACATATGGCTCGTGCGAAAGCACGAGCTTTCTTTTTGCCCGATCAAACCTCTCGGCGGTTGCTTGCATTTTAAATCGACCACTTTGCTGACGAAACTGAACGCTTTTGGTGGTTAATGAGCACGCCGGGGGCTCGCCCAAACCATCGAAATCTGTTGTTTTTCCAATCTCTTGACAAAACCAAATACCAAAGATTTTTTGAACTATGAAAACACAAAACTAGCTTAAGCATGCGACCAATAGCTAAGATATCCTCTACAAAGTTCAACCGAAAGAACGGTTTTACTTTGGGAGTTAACAAGTTCGACACTCCAGGAAATATGAGGAGTGTTGTGCTTTGGGTCGAGATCTCCAAAAGGATTGAAGGCCATAGTAGATATCGACCACCCATTGTAGAGTGCACGTGGACCATTGATCAGAGTTCTCCACGTGTTCAAAGTTCGAAACTCTGAGAGACTTGTGACACAGACCTATCAGCCCTCGGCCCAAGATCTACTCATAGGATCGTTCGGATTCTCCCTTGAGATGAAGCGGCTCCTTTGACCTCCTGCCAGAATCTACAATTTATCGATCCACAGGTCCTTTTCGCAGCTCGCAATCTCGTGAGTTTGCAAGTCATGACTCTGACTCTTCCTTCTCCAATCCTGTGATATCTAAAATCATGAAATGGTTATAGCTCTTACTCTGTCAGCTCCTTCTTTGTGCAAACACCAACTAGTCTAAGCGCTAGCACCTCTCGCTACTCGCTGTTTCGTGAGTTCAAAGGTTGAACTCTTGTTCTCTTATCTCGCGAATCCCCAAGACACGAGAAGTCAACGAAATATTGACTCCTTTCCTCCTTGCGACACGTGTCCACTTGTCTGTCACACAGACCCCCACCTTGAGGCTCTGCCACATGTTTCCTCTGTGCCTCGACTTTCGTCACTTCGCAACTTCTGATGTTGAAAACAACTCCTTTCAACCTCCGAACCCCCGAATGCACGAAATGCGATAGGGTTCCTGATCCAATGGTCCTCCCATGACCTGGATCCAATGGTTATCCTCGCTCCTCGCGACTTGGAGCACTCAAGTTTTTGGCTCTCACCTGGCGAACCTTCGAGTTCGTGAGATCCTTAGATCTCTTCCACCTATCCTCCTCCTAACGGATGGCTGTGATTCTCTCGCGGTTTCACCACTCATGAAGTTGAAAAATTTCCCTCTCTGACCTCCAATGTCTGAATCCCCGATAGAGAGGATATTGTGACACGTGTCGTTCCAATCGGATGAATCAGATTCTTTCATGGTTTCATGACTTCGGGAATTTCAGGAAAAAAGTCTCGACACATCGTCAACACGGGTCCCACGATGGAAATTCCTGCCTTTTTGGAGTTTCTCGGACTTCGTGACTTCACGAATCCTGATGCTAAGCCTTCATCTTTTCAACCCACGAAACCCTGAGATGCGATTACATGAGTGATCTAACGGCCCCTATTGGCTCAGATTCTACGGCTCTATTCTCCCCTGAGATTAAACTAATAAAACACACTCACCATAACCCTCCTTGCTCATCTGCAAGATCTGACGGTTCTCGAAACTCCGCGAATTCTCCACGGAGAATTCCGACCGTCAATTTCCACCTTGATGATTTCTGCGAAATGAACACGGTGTCTCCTTTCGGAACCTGTCCTTCTGCAAAACAACTTCGCTATGCCTCCTTTCAACACTTTAAGGCATTAATTCTTTTTGAGTTTCTCTTCGTCAACTTCGAAGATCCTATCCCTCCTGAGCTTGATTGAAAAATTCTCAAGTCCTTTGGGGAAAATTCTTGCGCGCACTCCTTGCAACAATTCTTAAAATACTTCCAAGTATTTGAACCTCTTCGACTCTGCGCACTCCTTGCGACAACAATCTTTCAACAATTTCTCTCAGGTTGTAAACTCTGAGACTTCACTCGGCCTGTGCACTCCTTGCACGGCTCCTGTTCTTAACTTACACTTCTGTGAGAATGAGAATAATGTTATACCTCCCGAGCTTGCAAAGACAAACTCTGGCTTCTGTCAATGCACACCTTGCGGACAATTTCACTACACTCCTTGCAGGAAAACTCTTGCTCAGAAAGAGAAACAATTGAAACTCATTCTCTACCCTCTCAGACTTCGAATGCTTAATGAGAAATCATACATACATGGCATAAAAGAAAATGTATAACAGAGAGTCAACAAGCATATATCAATCATCATGTACAACAAAGAAAGCAATTGGACACCATGAGTCTGAACAAAAAAATCCTTGTATTAATCTAGAACTTCTGTACATGGGGTTTTACTCTACACAACTCTCTGTTTCAGCTCTCCTATGCTCTCTTGATTGATTATGCTGCTTATGTTACAATGATACAAGTGAGGGTGTGTATATCCGTTTTCCCTCCAGCTCCTAAAACTGTCTAATCTATGAATTCAAAGCTACCTACTTACATTTACTAGCATAAATGCTTCTTGGTCCTTCAGACGAGAGCAGGATGCTCAAGGTATGATCACAATCAATAAGTACACCCTTTATTAACTATTACATTTAAGTTTGGCAGATCCAACTTCAAAATATTTCAAACAATTTATCATGTGCCAAAATGCGTTGGCGCTTGCCCCATGCTCGCTTGTTGTTGGCGATGCTCCTGCATCATACTCCCTCGCTTGAAAATTTTCATGGGCTCCTGTCCATGAGCTCTCACACAGTCTGTCCATGCTTCTAGATCTCTGCTTCATTCTCCCTACTGGCATCTTCAACTGGATGTCCCTTCCACTTGACCAAGTATTCAAAATATTCCCTTCGCCTGGTCCTTTTGCTAACCCTTTTGTCCAGTATGCTTTCCTTTTGCTAACCTCTAGTTTTTCATCACCTGCTCCAACTTTGTATGGGTACAAATATGAGACATTGAATATCGGAGAAATTCCGATCCCATCGGGTAATTCAATATCATAAGCATTTTCCCCAAATTTATTCAAGACCCTACATGGTCCAATCTTCTTCATCTTCAGTTTGTTATATGTCCCCTTTGGGAACCATTCCTTTCTCAAATGTGCCAAAATCAAATCACCAACCTCAGATTGAAGTTGTCTCCTGTGTTGATCTGCTCTGTGCTTATACTCTTGGCTCAAGTTCTGCAATCGCTCCTTCACCTGGCTGTGAAGTTCCTTCATTGCTTCGACAAATCTTCTACACTAGCACTCCTAGTTGCATTCTGTTCTGAATCTCTCAATTTCGAAACTCCTCTTGGCTGCATCCCATAAAAAATTTGGAATGGACTCTCCCCTGTGCTTCTGTTGATTGAATCATTATAAGTGAATTCCGCCTGTGGCTGAATATTGTCCCACTGACTGTGGTGTTCTGTTACCAAGCTCCTCAACAAGTCTCCCAAACTTCTGTTCACAACTTCTATCTGTCCATCCATCTGAGGATGATAAGCTGAACTGAACGACAAGTTTGTTCCCAGTTTTTTCCATAAGGTTCTCCAGAAGTGTCCCATGAACTTGGTGTCTCGATCTAAAACTATGCTCCTTGGTAAACCATGAAGTCGAATGACTTCTTTGAAAAACAGATTTGCAATGTGAGTTGCATCACTGGTTTTCTGACACGGTATAAAATGTGCCATCTTAGAAAATCTATCCACCACCACAAAGATCGAGTCAAACCCTCTTTGTGTTCTTGGCAGCCCCAATATGAAGTCCATGCTGACTGCATCCCACGGCCTGTCAGGTATGGGTAACGGTTGATAAAAGCCTGCATTCTGCCTCTTTCCTTTTGAATGTTGACAAATTATACATCAGTCCACGAATATTTTGACGTCTACTCTCATTCATGGCCAAAAATATGACTCGTTTAACTTTGAGAACGTCTTTTCATGACCAAAATTCCTAGCCAATCATCCACTATGTTTCTCCTTCAACAGATTCTCTCTCATGGAGCATTTTGGAATACAAAGTTGATTACCCTTAAACAATAATCCTTCCTAGATCATGTACTCTGTCCATTTTCTTCTATCCCTAAGAATTGGATTCTCAGCTGCTTCATACACCTCCTTAAAATCTAGATCATCTCTATACATGTCCCTGAGATCATCAAAACCCAGTGTTTTGACTCTGAACTCCTGCAACAACAAACATTTCTTGCTCAAAGCATCAACAACTTTGTTAGCAGTTCCAGAAATATGCTTAGTTACAAAAGTAAAGTTCTGCATGTATTCAACCCATTTTACATGTCTTTGAGTTCAAATTCTCCTGTTGAGTCACAAATTGCAAAGCATGATTGTCACTGTATAAGACAAACTCCTTAGGAATCAAATGGTGTCTCCATTTCTTCAATGCCTGGATAATAGCATAAAACTCCTTGTCATACATGGAGTATTTCACTTTCGCTTCATTTAGCTTCTCGCTGAAGTATGCTATTGGCCTGTCTTCTTGGCTCAAGACTTCCCCTATTGCAAATCCACTTGCATCACATTTTACCTGAAATATCTTTTTAAAATCCGACAACACCAAAATTGGTTGTTCCGTGATTTTCTTCTTCAACAAATTAAATTTTTTCTCATACTCTTCTGTCCAGTGAAAAGACTTGTGTCTCTTCTTCACTGTGTCCATCATCGGTGCACTAATTCCACTGAAATTCCTGATGAATTTCCGGTAGAAACTAGCCAATCCATGAAAACGTCTCACCTTAAATATACTCTTCGGTGATGGCTAATTCTTAATTACCTCCACCTTATCTGGATCCATCTTCAACTTGTCTGCAGAAATAAAAAAACCCAAATAAATGAGCTCTGTCTTCATGAATGAGGATTTATTCATGTTTATCATCAACTTCTCTTTCTGTAGCCTCTTCATCACTGTAGCCAAATGTTTCAGATGCTCTGCCTCTGTTTTACTGAAAATCAGTATGTCATCAAGATACACAATGACAAATTTTCTGATGAAATCCTTCAGGACTTCATTCATCAACCACATGAAAGTACTTGGTGTGTTTGTTAAGCCAAACGACATAACAAGCCATTCATACAACCCTTCATTGGTCTTGAAGGCTGTCTTCCATTCATCACCTTCCCTCATAAGAATCTGGTGATATCCACTTTTCAAATCAATCTTTGAAATTTTTTTTGCTCCATGTAAGCAATTCATCAAATCATCCATTCTTGGCAATGGGAATCTGTACTTGATGGTTATCTTGTTAATTTCTCTTGAGTCAGTACACATCCTCTAGCCTTCGTCTTTCTTCGGACTGAGCACTGTCGGAACCACACATGGACTCAAGCTTTCTCTAACCAACCCTTTGTCCATTAAGTCCTGGACCTGTCTTTTGACCTTTTCATTCTCCTGCGGCGTCAATCTATACGTTGCTTTGTTTGGTAAACTAGCTCCAGGTATGAGATCAATATGATGACTCACACGTCTGATCGGTGGCAACGAATGAGGTAGTTTGTCCACTACTATGTCAGCAAACTCTTCCAATAGTTTCTGAACCTCTTCTGGTAAATCATCTACCCTTGTATTCGTTAAAACAATTTTAGGCTTCCTGACCACAACGAATTGCGGTTCCTCCTTCTTCTTAACTTCTGTAAGAAGTTCCTTCCCACTCATGAGAAGTACAGTGTTGCTTACTTCAGGTTTCACCTCTTTATCTTTAATTGGAAGCAACATGTGAGTTCTCCCATTCTTCTCTAGGGTGTATGTGTTCTTCCTCCCATCATGAATCACATTTCTGTCATATTGCCACTGTCTACCCAACAATAGATGACAAAAATCCATGGGAATAACATCACAGAGTATTTCATCTTTATACCCTCCTATTTTAAACTCAACTAAACATTGTTTAGTGACATTTACCTGATGTCCTTTTTGTAGCCATGAAACTCTGTATGGACTTGGATTTTCAATAGTCTCCAACTACAAATTTTCTACCATCTCTGTAGAAATAAGATTATCTGTGCTACCACTGTCCACAATGAATTTGCATACCCTGTTCTTGGTCTTGCAAGCGGTCCAAAAAAGTCCGTTCCTTTGGACCGAACTCTCCACCTCCTTCTTTGGCGTTAAGAGAACTTTTCGCATCATCAACGATCTTCCACCTTCAACATCCTCTGCTTCAACATTCCGCCTCTGTGCTTTGGCAATGTGATTTTCACCACCTTCTTTCTTCTTATCTGGACATTCATAAGACTTGTGTCCATTCTTTCCACATGTGAAGCATTTCACTACTCCACCTCTTCCTCTTCCTCTACCTCTAGTACGAGGAAAAATGTTTCCATCAACATACTGACCTCTCTGTTCGGTATGCTTCCCTCTCTGTGAGCTTCCACCTCTCTCAGTCTGAGTCTGAGGTTTCTTCCAGTCTTCCTTGGGTTTCTGATTTCTATCCTAGGAAACTGATTTGCCTCTGGGCTGACTTCTGCCTCGGCCTCTTTGACCTTGTTTTCGGCTCATCTTCTCTTCAGCTTTTAGAGCCATTTGATAAGAATCTTCCACTTCTCGGATGGTCATCATGCTCATCTCATCCTGAATGTCGTATCTTAGACCATTCATATATTTGGCAAATTTTTCATCATCACTTTCGCGATGCCTGCTCTGATGTTTAGCCTGTAGAATTCTTTAGTGTACTCCTTTACTGTCATTAACTTCTGTCTCAAATTATGCATTCTTCGAAACAGAGTAATTTGGTAATCCCTGAGAATGAATTTCACCTTCATCTTTGCGATCATCCTATCCCAACTTTTGATCTTCTGCTTGCCTTTGCAGCGTCTGTCAGCTTGTATCTCATCCCACCACAATGCTACATGTCCTTTCAATCTTGTGACAACATGTTTGACCTTTTTTTCTTCCTCGACATCTTCATAGTCAAAATATGTGTCCAGAGCTCTAATCCAGTCTAGAAGCTCTTCAACATCTAGATTTCCCTCATATACTGGAATGTCCATTTTTTCCTTAGCACCCATTCTTGCAACAACCCTAATCAGGCGTTCATTTGCTGCATCTTCGACTGCAACTTCTTCTCCTTCATGTTCAACTTCATTTTCACTTTCGGAATCACTGACATCTTCAACACCAGCTGTGCGCCTTTGTGCTGTCTCCATGTCCACGAGTCTGGTGCGTATGTCACGCATCTCTCTCTCCATGGCTGGATTTGGAACCTGCCTACCCCTTACTCTTGGCATTTCATTCTCCTCTGGCGGATCGAGTGTTTTCCTGTCTCTTCTTCTCAGCGACATGGTGAATATTTCTCTTCCCTGCTACAGAAAGCAAAGAAATATTTCTAGGCTCTGATACCAAAACTGATGCAGACCTATCGGCCCTTGGGCCGAGATCCTCTCACAGGATCATTCAGATTCTCCCTTGATATGAAGCATCTCCTTCGACCTCCTGTCGGAATTTGCAATTTATCGATCCACAGGTCCTTTTCACAACTCACAATCTCACGAGTTCGCGAGTCGTGACTCTGACTCTTCCTTCTCCAATCCTGCGATATCCGAAATCATGAAATGGTTATAGCTCTAAATCTGTCAGCTCCTTCTTTGTGCGACTGCCGGCTAGGCTAAGTGCTATCACCTCTCGCTACTCGTTGTTTCGTGAGTTCAAAGGTTGAACTCTTGTGCTCTTATCTCGTGAATCCCCGAGATGCGAGAAGTCAACAAAATATTGACTCCTTTCCTCCTAGCGACACATGTCCACCTGTCTGTCACACGAACCCCCACCTTGAGGTTTTGCCACATGTTTCCTCTGTGCCTCGGCTTTCGGCACTTTGCGACTTCTGATGTTGAAAACAACTCCTTTCAACCTCCGAACCCCCGAATGCATGAAATGCGACGGGGTTCCTGATCCAACGGTCCTCCCATGACCTAGATCCAATGATTATCCTCTCTGCTCGTGATTTCACCACTCGCGACTTGGAGCACTCAAGTTTTTGGCTCTCACCTGGTGAAACTCCAAGTTCGCGAGATCCTTAGATATTTGCCACCTGTCCTCCTCCTAACGGACGACTGCAATTCTCTCACGGTTTCGCCACTTGTGAAGTTGAAAAATTTCCCTCTCTGACCTCCGATGTCCGAATCCCTGATAGAGAGGATCTCGTGACACGTGTCTTTCCAATCGGACGACTCAGATTCTTTCACGGTTTCGCGACTTCGGGACTTTCGGGACAAAAGTCTCGACCTCTTATCCTCCGATATGCCGAAATATCAAAATTTTGACACGTCATCAACACGGGTCCCATGATGGAACTTCCCACCTTTTTGGAGTTTCTCGGACTTCACGACTTCGTGAATCATGATGCTAAGCCTTTAGCTCTTCAACGCACAAAACCCCGAGATGCGATTACGTGAGTGATCTAATGGCCCCTGTTGGCTCAGATCCTATGACTCTATTCTCCCCTGAGCTTAAACTAATAAAACAAACTCACCGTAACCCTCCTTGCTCCTCTGCAAGATCTGACGGTTCTCGGAACTTCGTGAATTCTCCACGGAGAATTCCGACCGTCAATTTCCTCCTTGATGATTTTTGCAAAATGAACATGGTGTCTCCTTTCGGAACCTGTCCTTCTGCAAAACAACTTCGATATGCCTCCTTTCAACACCTTAAGGCACTAATTATTTTCGAGTTTCTCTTCGTCAACTTCGAAGATCCTATCCCTCTTGAGCTTGATTGAAAAATTCTCAATTCCTTTAGGGAAAATTCCTGCGCGCACTCCTTGTGGCAACTCTTAAAATACTTCCAAGTATTTGAACCTCTTCGACTCTGCACACTCCTTGTGACAACAATATTTCAATAATTTCTCTCAGGTTGTAAACTTTGAGACTTCACTCGGCCTGCGCACTCCTTGCACGACTCCTATGCTTAACTTACACTTCTGCGAGAATGAGAATAATGTTATCCCTCCCGAACTTGTAGAGACGAACTCTGGATTCTATCAATGCACACCTTGTGGACAATTTCACTGCAATCCTTGCAGGAAAACTCTTGCTCAGACAGAGAAAAAATTGAAACTCATTCTCTACCCTCTTAGACTTTGAATGCTTAATGCAAAATCATACATACATGGCATAAAAGAAAATGTACAAGAGAGAGTCAACAAGCATATATAAATCAACATGTACAACACAGAAAGAAATTGGACACCATGAGTCTGAACAAAAAAATCCTTGTATTAATCTAGAACTTCTATACATGGGGTTTTACTCTACACAACGCTCTGCTTCAGCTCTCCTATGCTCTCTTGATTGATTATGCTGCTTATGTTACAATGATACAAGTGAGGGTGTGTATATCCGTTTTCCCTCCAGCTCCTAAAACTGTCTAATCTAAGAATTCAAATCTACCTACTTACATTTACTAGCATAAATGCCTCTTAGTCCTTCAGACGAGAGCGGGACGCTCAAGGTATGATTACAATCAAGAAGTACACCCTTTCTTAACTATTACATTTAAGTTTGACGCATCCAACTTCAAAATATTTCAAACAATTTATCATGTGCCAAAATGCGTTGGCGCTTGCCCCATGCTCGCTTGTTGTTGGCGATGCTCCTGCATCAACTTGGAATATTAGAACGTATGCTCCCAAAAGGGCCGAAGGCCAGAGCTATGTGGCAACACCTTGGGAGTTCAAGATTTTGGGACTCCGGAGGATTTGTGCACAGAAAGGAAAAGGGGAGTTCAACTCCGAAGTGATGAACATCGAACTCCCCTGCAACTTATGTGTCAAATGAAGGTCAAATCCCACTATTGGATTGGATGGTGGATGTAGTAGCTTGAGGATGGTACGAATGATATGGACCCACATGCCCCTCAACCAATGAATGCCTGGAGAACTTTGGGAAGCCATAACTTGCAACCTAGAGCTCGGATTTGAGCCTCGTAGTAGTCGTTAGAGTGATACATGTGAGCAGAAGATGATGAAGACCTCAGAAATAGGATTCAATATGTTTAAGGAAAGTGAAATTTTGATTCCCCATTCCTTAAAAAGGTACTTAAGGGGTTGGGTGTGTTACAGAAAGTACGAGAAGTTACCGGTAGATCCTTGCACAAAGGAACATATATTATAGTATCACATACATGTACACATAGATACACATGAAATAATACACAAGAAGTGGGAGAAACATCAATTCATTTTATTAGATATATGAAACCACCTCTCTTTCTCCATCACGCACACACACACATATATCTTATACAATTATCAATTGGTTACACATATTAACTATTTGGTCAGAATTGTCTATTCGACCGACTTCCCTAACCGACTTATGTAGTCGACTTAGATGTTTTATTGAAGGGTCTAGTCGACAGAGCCAACTAGCCCCTACAACGTCTCCCCCCCATTCAATTCCTTGCTCATCCCGAGAAAGAGGGGAGTGTGGGTATTACATTTGAAGTTTTGGACAAAATACACTGGTGCCTCCAAAGAGGTTTTCACTAGTGGTTTACATCATTTTGAAACTTAGAGAGAAAATTTGGGAGTGAGAAGAAGTAAGAATATTTTGGTGTCAACTAGTACTTCAAAATCTGTTTAAGTACTAATTTCTTGATTATGGAAGCTTTTTTTCCTCCACTGTCTATATATTGGTTTCTTCGAGGATTACCCATTCATGTATTTTTACATTAGGGTGCAATAGTGTTGTATTGATGGGAACCTGTGAGAATTATTGTCCTTCAATGACTACCTATCGGTTCCTTGACTAGCGACTGTTAGTCAAAATATTCGACTCAGATGGTGTATGATTGAAAAACTAGAATTGTCTATATGTTGATGTCGCCCATGACTTTTCTAGCATTTGTTGTGGTAGCCCCTTAAATACTGTTTGATATATGATCGAATTTTTTTGCTACAAATTCTATGAGAACATCTACCATTCTTCTATTGAGTACTTTGCTTCAATCCCCACTGATTTCAGTTTTACTATAAAATTGAGCTTATCTGTCAAAGGAGATTTCTGTACTATAGTCGACTCTGGGTCGAAGTTCTACTTTGATTTCTGTGTTTTCCCTTTGACCTATTCAAGATGTTTAATGGATTTTTAAATTTCCATATGAGCTTTAGTTGCTTCTTTCATCCATTCCTTCTCTTGTTTATTTATCTTTTTCCCCAAATTCCTTTTCTTTGGTGATGTGATTGGATATGGCCACTTTGGCTTTATGGTCAGTTGTGTGCAGTTGTATCATTCTCAAGTTGGCAAAAATTGATCTCTATATTTTCAATTAACTGTAGGTAAGAGAAAAATATGAAGGCCAATCACTAAGCACTGTATTTAGAGTGGCTGCCTATGAAGTGACAAATTCTAGTTATTGTTGTACTTATCTTTGTGTGTTGATTCTTTAGTACATGCTTCTTACTTGTGTCGGGTCTGGTGATTTTATACCGATGTGATGCGGCTGGGGTCGATCGACCTGTACTCTGTTCTTATTGGTCATCTAGTCTATATTTTTTCTTCCTCCTCATTTCCATTTGCTTGTTGAGAGCTTCCTGGGTTTTTCTTGCTTCATCCTTCTTAACATTTAATGATGCCATCATCTCCTAAAATTGTGGGCCAATGCTTGACTTCAAAATATTTATTATGATAGCTTTGTCTTGTCGTGACTGTTTTTCATGTGTGTTGATCTTCTCGACTATTTTGTTTGTAACAGAGAGGAATTTTTCCTTTATCAGAGGGTCATTGAAGTTTAATGCAGTATCTGATTGAAATACCTCTTTCCAAATGATGTCTACTCCCTCTGGGGATGTTTCCATGTCGACAACCTCTTTTCTCTTTGTTGTTATTTCTTGCTGTTTTCTATTAGTCGGAGTATGCTTTGCTGGGGTTGTTGGTTTGTTGTTATTTCATCGCTTTTCATTAGTTCATGAGTATTTTATCGGGTTATGATTACTAGAGGTGGGGTGAATCATTAACAGAGAAATATAATCCTTTTAACCATATAATGCAAGTGTTATATCAGTGTATCATTATCATCCAATAATTACAGAGAAAATAAACAATGAACACATGAACAATCATAGACATACATAGTACACCAATGTTTTTATGTGGAAACCCAAAGTGGGAGAAAACCACATAATGATTTTTCTTATATGTATTAAAGAATTACATTCATTGAAAGCACCAAATTGCTTTTTTTTCTAGCTGCAACTGGAAGGAGGCTCCAACCCCCTAATTTCTCAGGCTACAACCTGAGGGAAGCTCCAACTCCCCAATTCTTTGGCTACAACAAGAAGGAGGCTACAACCCCCTATGTTTTCCAGCTACAACCACCTATCCTTGCCTTGTCCAACTTCCCTGACATATAAATGCCAAATGTAGACAACCTACCATTCTCATTGAATCAACCACTACCACTGTCAACCTATACCATTGACCTGTAACAACCTGTACCAATCAACTTGCACCAAACAACCTGTACCAATAACTTGAACCAACATGTACCATGCATCAAATGCACATCAACTATGACTCATCAAGATGTACCAACATCATCAACTATACACCTCATGTATGTGCCAACTCATCAACTACTTATCTCAACCATGTACCCAACATGTACCTCAACCATATACCAAAGACATACACCAATATAACCATAAAAAATTAATCCATAAACCAAATACCATAAACCCTTACATCAAACCATGTTCCACAACCTCACTGTTATGTAACCTCAAGATAAACCAACAACTTCAACAACACATCACAACCAAAAGACCAATACCCATATGCCAAATACCAACAACAAAATACCAACTGTATCCCTCAACAAATCTGATATATGTAGTAATACTGAACATCCAATACCATATCAAGAGATAAACCCTAGCTCATAAAACATACCTCAAACAAGATGTGCCATATATCTCATAAATAGACCCCAACCATATTGCTACCACACTTTTTCTGCCATGATTTTTCTTTCGCACTTTTTCTGCCGCGATTTTTCTGTCACACTTTTTCTGCTGCGATTTTTCTGTCGTGATTTTTCTTCCGTACTTTTTCTGCCGTGATTTTTCTGCCGCGATTTTTCCTTCACACTTTTTCTGCCGCACATTTCTTGCCACACTTTTCTCTATCAGTAATACCTGCCTAAATAACCTTTCACAAAATAAATATTCAATGATATTCAATAGGTTCAAGTGTGATTAAATGAGAGATTCTTGCCTCTTATTTATACTTTCATGTAGCATCCCACTTTCCTTATTTTAGGGAGTTCTCCATTAACTTTATTATTTAAATAATTTCTTTTACAAACACTTTGGCTTTTGTGGGCTTCTAGATGACTCACGAGGGTTCTCCAACTTCACATGGCCATAAATCTCTAACTGTGAGGGGTTATGTGACGTTCCACATACCACCGAAAATGGAATGACATGTACTATCCATATAGAATAGTCTTACCTACAAATATATCAAAACCATACCATTATCCATCAAACAAAATTGGGTCCATTACCCAAACCTTTGTGCTATTAGAATTCACTACCAAACTTTATTCAAGGGTTGACATCAATGAAAACCAACCCAATTAATCAAGATTCTCCCCCTTTGGCATTGATGGCAACACTCTAATGAAATATTGAAGTCATGTCATGCAATACTAAATTCATATCACTCATGCTCCCCTTGTGACCATCGCCCTCCCTGGAACCATGTCTCTGTGCTTTGCATTTGATAAATCTCTCCCCTTTTGTCATCAATGGAAAATGTATCTTTCCATCTGGGGATGCTCCCCCTAATTGAACTTTCCTTGGGGATACTCCCCCTGATTGAACTCTTTCTGAAACTGATATCCTGACCTGAACTACCCTCTTTATGGTGCTTCCTCATGTAAATCTAAGACATATAAGATAAGAATTCATTTTGGATTAGAAATTACTCCGAGTCTCTGGTGAAGGTACTCAAAGGCTTCCCGTGGAAGCGGTTTTGTAAATATGTCTGCCACTTGTTCTTTTGTGCTTACATATTCAACTCCGATGTTCTTCTCTGCAACCTATACCCATAGAAAGTGATACTTTATTGGAATGTGCTTCTTCTTGGAGTGCATCACCGGGTTCTTTGAGATACTGATGGTGCTTTTATTATCACAATAGATTGGAATGGGCACATCATACTAAATCTGTATATCTGTCAGAGTTTGTTTCATTCATAGAACCTATGTACAACATGATGTTGCTGCAATATACTCTGTCTCGACTGTAGATAAGGATACTGATGATTGTTTCTTGCTTAACCGTGATACTAAACACTGACCCAAGTAGAATGATGCTCCACTGGTGCTTCATTGGTCATCAATGCAACCTGCCCAATCTGCATATGTGTAGGCAATAAGTGTTATATCCTTTATTTTTGGATACCATAATCCAAAATCTTCTGTTCCTTTGAGATATCTGAAAATCCTCTTCACTGCTAATACATGTGATTCCTTTGGTGCTGCTTGAAATCGTGCCACCTATCCAAATGCCTACATTACATCTGGTCTGGATGCTATCACATATAGTAAGCTACCAATCATTGACCTGTATTGCCTCTAGTCTATAGACTTTGAATCATCATATTTTCTCAACTTGCAACTGGTTTACATAGGAGTGGCAACTGGTTTGCAATCTTCCATTCCAAACCTATTTAACATTTCTCTGATATACTTAGTTTGAGAAATAAAAATTCCTTGGTTGCTTTGACGTATTTGAATACCTAGAAAGAAGGATAGTTCTCCAAGTAATGACATTTCAAATTCATTCTGAATATCCTTTGCAAATTTCTGGCTTAACCTGTCATCGATACTTCCAAAAATAATATCAGCAACATAAACTTCAATTAATAAAATACTATCTTGAGTTATCTTTATGTAGAGGTTGCTGTCTGCAATTCCTTTTCTGAACTCTACCTATTGTAGATATTTATCTAGTCTAGAGTACCATGCTCTAGGAGCATGTTTTAGACCATACAAGGCCTTCTTCAATTTACACACATAATCTGCATTCTCTGACAACTGAAATCCTTATGGTTGTTCAATGTAGACTTCTTCTTCAAGTTCCCCGTTCAGAAAAGATGATTTCACATCCATCTGATACACTTAATATTCTTGGAGCATGCATAAGCTAGGAGCAATCAAATTGCTTCCATTATAGCAACTGGAGCAAATGTCTCTTCAAAGTCGATTCCTTCAACCTGTGCGTATCCTTTACATACCAATCTAGCTTTGTTCCTTGTAACCTATCCATATTAATTCAATTTATTTATGAATGCCCACTTTGTGCCAATGACATTCCTATTCTTTGGTCTTGGAACCAATTATCAAGTGTCATTATTCTCTATTTGATCCAATTCTACATCCATGGCCTTATTCCAAAATTCGTCCTTGCTGGCCTCTTCAAAAATGTTTGGTTCAATCATAGATGAGAGTGCTAGGTGAATTTGTTCTGGTGAATGTATTCTTCTTCTAGTCTCAACTCATGCATCTTTGTTTTCGATAATTTGATCTGAAGGATGATTCTTCTGTACTATTTTTCTAGGTGTCTTTGGAGGCACTTGCTGAACTTGCTCTTCTACTTCTGTCTAATACTCTTCATCTCCCCCTTCTACTTCTTCTTCATCTTCTACTTCTTCTTCGTAAAGTTGTTCCATTGATTCATTTTCTTCTTCCTTTAATTCTCATCCACCTCTTTCATCAATTGTTACATTGATGCTTTCCACAACTTTTTTCAACCTCAAATTGTAACACTTGTATGCTTTCCTTGTACTTGAGTAACCAACAACTACTCCTTTGTCCACACGAGAGTCAAACTTTCCCATTTTTCCATCTTCTCTTTTGATGTAGCATTTTCTTCCAAATACTCTGAAGTGCTTCACATTTGGTGGTATTCCTTTCCATAGCTCGTAGGGAGTTTTGTCAGTGTTGTTTCTTAGCATTACTCTGTTTTGAATGTGAACCGGTGTATGCACTGCATGTGTCCAAAATATATCTGTCAATTTTGAATCCATTAACATTGTTCGATCCATTTCCTGTACTATTCTGTTCTTTCTTTCAACAACTCCATTCTGTTGAGGTGTCCTAGCAACAAAGAATTGCCTTTTTATTCCATGCATGCTGCAGTAGTCCATAAATTCCTTTGAAGTGAACTCTCCTCCATTATCATATCTCAAACATTTGATTTTTGAATCCATTTCATTTTCAACCATTTCTTTGTAGACCTTGAAGTTTTCAAAAACTTCTGACTTATTCTTGAGAAAGCAAACTAAAGTCATTATTGTATAATCATCAACTAATAACATAAAGTATTTCTCTCCTTTTAAACCTTTTGTTGTAGTTGGTCCAACTAAATTAGTATGCACAATTTCTAGTGGTCTTGTCGTTGAATATTCTTTTGATTTAAACTTGGTCTTTGTTTGCTTTCCTTGTTGACAATACTTGCATAAAGTGTTGGTTGGTTTCGTAATCCGAGGAATTTATCTAACTGCTTCCTTTTTGATGACTTTGACAAGGTTATCAAGTGTATGTGACCCATTCTTCTGTGACATAGCCAAATTTCATCTTCTTTTCCTAGACAACACTTTTCATTTCCAATTTCACTTAGTACATATACGTTGCTTGAAGTTCTTGCAGTTATTGCAATCAATTTTCCCGAACCTTATTTTCTTATCTCACACTTTTGTGAATCAAAAGTAACTTTATGACCTTTGTCACACATTTGACTCACACTTAGAAGATTATGTTTCATATTTTCTACTAGTAGAACATTTTCTGCCTTGTTATTCTTGTTTCCAATTCTGACTGTGCCTTTTCCAATGATTTTAGATAAATCATCATTTCCGAAGGAGATTGATCCATATATTTCCTTTCTTAATGTAATAAACATGTCTTTATCACCTGCCATGTGTTTTGAACAACCACTTTCAACATACAAACCACGTTTATTTTGTTTAGCTTGTAGAGCGAGTGTGCATTCTTCATTGCTATATTGATTCTGCTCTCTTATCCATGTTCTCTTTTGAGGTTCCTGTCTATGACTGTTGTTGTTCTATTGTGGTTCTCTAGGATGAACTATCATTCTAAAATCTTTGGCCATGTGTCCAAAATTGTTACACTTATGGCATTCCACTTCAGTGCTCAATGATTCAAACCTGTTGTAACTTCTTCTCTGTGTTTCAATATGCCTTCTTGGATAACCCTTTTGTGTATGACTTTCAAAGTTGTTTATGTTCCTACTGTTAGCTCTGCAATTCATAGCTTTATCTCCAAAATTATTACATGCATAATATTAACCAAAAAAGATAGTTTGATACCTGGGAGTTGAAGATTTTCTGAAAGGAATTTCTATTCTGAATCCTTCTTCTTCTTGAGGACTATCTATTGGTTGTTGATTCTGAAATCTGAATCTTCTCAGTGGAGGAGTGTCCTTATAATATTCCTTGTAGATATTCCTATCCCCTTTGATTGTTTCTGCATAGATTTTTGCATATGTTTATTTCTCTGTTGTTTTGGAGCTTGATCCATTTTCTGTCTGATTGTATCCAAGTCTGAACTTCTCATGATGAGGTTTTTGACTACTGATAATGTCATCCAAAACTTTTGTGCTATTCTACATATTTTTCTTTTGAATATCCTTTATTAATGTGACAATCTCTGCTTCCAAATTTCCAATGATCCCATCTCTTTCTTCTCGCTGTTATTTGAGTGATTATTCAACCCTCTTTATCTTCTTCTATTTGGACCTTCAAATTTGTGATAATTTGTTCTAGTTCCAGAGTGTCTTCTTTCTTGTCTAGTTTCTCTTGTAGCTTCTTGTTTTTCTTCTTTTCTCTTCTTATAACTTCTATGACACACACCAATTCTTCTCAGTAGTCAACTTCTCCCTATTCATATTCTTCTTTGGTGTCTTCTTTGTCAGAGTCTTCTACTTCCATGAATATAACTCTTTTTGTCTCACTATCACTGACTTCATCTTCATCTGATGATGAGATGTCTTCTTTGGTGCATAAGATTTCCTTGAAAACTTTCTTTGTGGTTCTTTTGCCTTTATATGTTTGTTTGCTATTTGAGTAATATTCATCATTCCTCTTATTTTTATTATGAGGACATTTGTTATCAAAATGACCAATACCATCACAATTAAAACAAATCAAAGGAAACTTACCTTTATATCTGCCATTGGTTCCCTTGTTCAATCTTCTGACAAAGTTGGCCATTTCTTCATCATCTTCCCTTGTTCAATCTTATTTTTCCTTTTTCTTCCCCTTTTGCTTTGACCTTGTAACTCCCCATATCTCGACCTTTAGAGAGTTAGAAGATTGACTGTTTACACATCTTAGTAATTCAATTCTTAACATTTGTTTGGGCTAAGTTAGATTGAGATAGATATTTGAGATATGTACATATTTTTATGTTGCATGATATCATTTTCATTGTTATATACTCATGATGATGATAGCTATTTGGTTTGTTTAAACATGCAAGTTAAAATGTGGAATTTAGGTAAGTGGATACTAGTTCAAGTTATGATATGAATGCATAATAGATACCAGACATGATAAAAATAAACATGCATTTCTTAAATTGAACATCAATACATATATGGATCCTTATATGAAATTATTATGTATATGCATAGATATGATTTATTGGTGGATTAACTTACAGGTTAATGAGCTATGCGATAGCCAAATGACTGTAGTGTTGAGGTGACTTGGATGTCATAGACATCAAGAAGATAGTATACACTATATGTTGTACTTATTATTTAATTTATGATTCAAAATATTGCTATGATTTGTGGTGAGTGTGGTTTTGACAGGACACACAACTTTCCCATAGTGATTGTTTGATGACGTGACTCTAAGAATAGTAGTTGCACAATATGGCTCGATATAGGGTGTTGACCTAGTTCTATAAGGAGAGGTGGAGGTATTGCCCACCATTTATCCTTCGAAACCTAGAGTCGTAGGAGGGTTGTGTGAAGTCACGTTCCCCTAGACGTGTGATGGCGACTGCTAGTTGCCTGTTGGGGAAGCTTGGTCGAGATGTATGACACTTCCGCTTATGGGCTCTATCTGGAGTTATGTCGATATAGTTGACGCTCCATCTTAGTCCAACAGAGGAAAGGATAGGATGGAAGATGGAAGTAGGTTAGGAAGGAAGGATGCTTCGATGTTAGTTGAGAATACTGATTGGGGATTAAAGATGCCACTATTGTTTACTCACTTGAAGTTCCAATACCATTTAAAACCCTCTTTGATTTCCTAATGATATTTTAAGTGTGACAATGAGTTATTGATGAATTGGTCTCTTTGATTTCCTAATGATATTTTAAGTGTGACAATGAGTTATTGATGAATTGGTGTAATTTAGTTCGTTAAGATTATTAAATGATGCATTACTTGATCTGTTGTCCTACATGTCTTGGTGATCATATAGGAACTATGCACTAGAGGCAATGATTTTTTATCGTTAGTACATGCATGAGATATGCGTCTGCTAGCTACACACACATACCCTACCCATGTACACTAGTATAAGTAATTAATGAATTGATTATTAAAGTAAATTATTAACTATTTAATTGAATGTTTATTGAATATGTAAATTATATTGCATACAAATATATAGAAGCATTAAATACCTTCCTGACTTTGATAGATGGTGGGTGTGATGAATTAAATGAGCATGGTGGGGTGTTATGTACATTTTTGGGAAAATTATCAAATAACATTTATTAGCTAGCATGAGAATAAAGACTTTTTATTTTATTTATTATTGTTTAATGCAAGTCATTTATATTTAGTTTTATTTTAATATTTTCCCAAAATATCTAGATAAGTGAGGTTGATGGATAATAATGAGGGTGGTTGAGGAGACATGGGGAAGTGTGTATGGAAACTTGATAAATAGGGAGAAGAAGTAGAGAGGAGGGGGTGGATGGAGAGGTTTGAGCATGATGAGAGGTTGTGAAATTCTTGGAAGATATAATTATTGTGATAGTTTTCTTTGAGCATTTGTGCTTTGCTGTTCTTGGAGTCACGGGCACGGAGGGCCAAGAAACCAAAAAATTTCTTGGAGCTAGGAATCCGGCTAGGCTCCTATTTGGAAGGGAGGATTCTATTGTTTCACTCTAGGAAAGAGGGAAAAGAATGCTTGGAAGCGCCCAGGACTACATTGCAATTGATGAGCTTCGACAAACTAAGGAAGAGGTATTTTTCAGTGGTATTTGTTGTTGATATTTTGTATATACTTTTGTTTTAAGTTGCAAATCTTAGAGTTAACCTATTACTTATTTCATCATGCTATTTAGATTTATCATTGAGCAAATGCAGAAGAATTGTGTAAATGAAATGAAATTATGTTAAAGCAAAGTTGTTATTGAGTATGTATAAAATGAAAGATTAATTGTTTAAACATCCTGGATGGGTGTTACAAACCTTTTGGATGCTTTGAAAGCTTCTTATTTTATATCTAGATTTTCCTATTTAGTTCTCATTTCATATGCTGTGAAGATTCCATGTAGTTCGTCCATGCTTATTGAATCTAGATCCTCTCTTTCTTCTAGTGTTGATATCTTAGGATCAAATCTCATAGGGATATATATTAGTACCTTTTGAACAATTACAAATTCTTTAATTTCTTCTCCCAATCCTATGATTGCAGTATTCTCATCTTCCTTCATCTTTAGTTGTTCAAACTGACCTCTGTAAGTTTGAAGCTTTGCTGCTTTGAATTTTGAATCTCCTTCATAAATATTTTGAAGCTTGTCTAAAATCTCTTTAGAGGATTTACAATGTATAAATTTGGTGTAAATTGATTCACAAAGACCATTCAGAAGTGCATTTGTGGCTTTGGAATTATATTTCCTGTGTTTTATTGCTCTTTCATTTGTCGACGAAACTTCTGGTTCTTTGTATCCATCTACAACTGATTGCCAAATTTCAAATCCCTGTGCCTGTATATATGTTTTCATCCTTCTGTTCCAAAATGCATACTTCTCTCCATCAAACTGTGGCATTCCATTTTTATACATGTTGTTTCTCTCCATGATCTACCTTTTAGTGTTTAAACTGATTTCTAAAGGAACCTGCTCTGAAACCAATTGTTGGATTACTGAGAGGGGGGGTGAATCAATAATAGAGAAATATAATCCTTTTTAACCATATAATGCAAGTGTTATATCAATGTAGCATTATCATCCAATAATTGCAGAGTAAATAAACAATGAAAAAATGAACAATCATACACATACACAATACACCAGTGTTTTTACGTGGAAACCCAAAGCGAGAGAAAACCACATAATTATTTTTATTATATGTCTTGAAGAATTAAAATCATTGGAAGCACCAAATTCCTTTTTTTTTCCAGCTGCAACTGGAAGGAGGCCCCAACCCCCTAATTTATCAGGCTACAACCTGAGGGAAGCTCCAACTCACCATTTCTCTGGCTACAACCAGAAGGAGGCTACATCCCCCTATACTCTTCGGATACAACCAAAAGGTGGATACAACCACTTGTCCTTTCCCCGTCCAATCACCCTGACGTATAAATGCCAAATGTAGACAACCTGTCTGATCCAAACTGGATCCAAGACCCAAAATAGGTCTAGGAAGTCCTAAAAATAAAAGTTCTTAGAATTGCTTCAAAACAGACGTGTGTGTAGGTCTAATTTTTACAAACCCAATGCAACTTGAACGAGCTCAAACGAAGGCCGTGTGTTGAAGATATCACATTTGATTCATTTTGCCAAACAAGCAAAATTTTGATGATTGTGTAGTCCTTACAGTGCTGACGTGGTAGCTGACCGTACAGTCCGTACGATCGTATAGTGACGTAGCAGGTGCACTGACTAGGCAAGTGTGGTAGACGTGGTCAAATCACATTTGGACATGTGGCATAGTTGTGGGTCAATGTAATGGTGCCACGTGGCCCAATCATGGGATACCACGTCGCACGCCTTCATTGGTTGGTTGATTGGGAAAAATTGTATGGAATCCATGAGAGTCGAAACAGTAACCTCCGGTCTGGGCTAGCGCTTTTGCAGGGCCGGGCTACCAGCCTGCCCATGATATGACTTGTAAACTATGGTCTAAATGAAATATTTTAATGTGAATAGAGTTTAATATAGCATATTAAAGGGCCGGGACCTAGCCCCAGCCCCCAACAAGTAGCATGGAACCTACCCATATAACCTTGCAGTATTGTCTTGACATGCGACCACTCCAGCCAGCTCCGACACGGTTACATGTGACCTCTACGATATGACCATATGTTATACCTAATACGTTTGGTGCAGATTATGGAGTTAGCACCCAATCGTCTAGGCTAGCCCGCCAACCAAGGCACGTGACCAGAAGGCTATGAATAGGGGCCAAACAACCATAAGGGCGTGTGGAGCATAAGAGCTAGGCCATATTGCCAAGCCACAAGACCATGGGCCAATGATTAAGGGGCCAACGCATAGCGCTTAGCCACATGTAGGGCACGTATGTGACCAGGAGCCCAAGGACCAGGGCCTGTGCCCTATTTTGGCCCGAAAGTGGGTTTTGTAACTATTTAATAAATATTTTAATTGATTTTTCAGCCAATTTTGAGAGATTTTGGCCATTATTGGAGGATCTGGAGCTCTTTTTGAGGCCAAATCTTGGGGAGAAGTTGGGAGTTTGTTGCCAACTTAAGGCCTATATAAACCAGAGTTTCTTGGCAGCCTAAAAGAGGTTCAGAATAGGAAATGCTGAAGAATTGAAAAGCCAAAGTCATTTTTATGCAGGGAAGCCATTGAGGAGAGCAACTTTGATGGCCATTTCTGGGAGCTTCGTTCATCCATTTTCAATGTTGTCAGTTGTGATGGGTTCTTAAGATCTAGAAGAACACAGCTAGATCAGTTTGTAATGAATTTTACACTTTTATGATGTACTTTTGAATCTTTGAAGAGAAATAAGAAAGCCTCACCCACTGAGACAATGGCCTGGAGACATAGGCAATATTGCTGAACGCCGTTATCAAGATTTGTGTTATGGTTTGCTGCTCTTATTAATCATTTTTTGTTATTTACATGTTGTAATGGTTGCAATATTCTTTCATTAATATCCTTCTTCACTTAATTCCTAATGGTAAAATGACTCATGCAAAATACTTAACCATGTGTTGGCCCTTGACCAAGTTTTGGGAGATCCTTGGTGAAGTTTGACCTATTTTGGGACTTCGACAACTTGTCGAAGGCAGAGCACAAGAAGAAGCAGATATTGTAGGATCTTGGCCCCTTTTTGGGTCCTTTTTGGGATTTGGGATTATGTAACGGGTATGGGATGTCAGCCCATGGGTTTACCCATGTTTAGGCCTATTTTTTAAAGTATAAGTAGATGTCTAGGAAATGTAAGGAGGAGCATCTATGTGATGCTAGACCGATGAGCTAAGTGCAAGTGTTGATTGTAGGTGCTCTGTGCATACCGTGTGAGACTTGCAGAGATAAGTGAAAGTCATTGTAAGAGGCTGTGGAAGGCTGTGTGCTTATATCTACTCAGGGAAGGAGGATCTAGTGAGATGCACAAATATCCTGTCCTATGCGGAGTAAGGTTTTGAAGACCTGTGCATGTAACCTATTGAATAAGATAATAAAGAAGAAGAGTTGGTGGACATATCCCCAGGGTGGGGGTGAACCACCTATATGCTGTGTTGCTCTGATTTGTGCGATGTCTTGATGTTTTTATGTCTTTACTTGCTAAGTGCTTTGATATAGATATATAGATCTATTTATTCTTTGTGCTAATTATGTATATGGATGTTAGATCTGACTTATATGAATGTGCTTAGTGCCCGAATCTGTTAGATCTAACCTACTTGTCTATGATAAGTGCTTAGATACATCAGATCTGGATAAATGATGTGATGCTCTGTTTTATCTGTGAAGTAGATAATGGTTGAATATTGATGAACTACGTGCTCTGTTAAGTATTACAATCACAGATATGTGTCCCAGCTAAGGTTGTAGACACCTGAGTCTTGCAACCACCCCTACCTCCACCTTGGGTGAGACTTCATCTGGTTCACATGTGTTTTTGAAAGGGTCGGTAGTTAGGGTTTTGTTGGTGCACTGTTGTAGCATTGAACCTTGGGTCTACCCCTGTGCCAACAAATGGTTCCGTTGCTGGGACTGAAACTGTGATTGCTGGGAACTAAGGAAGAAGAATATTTGTGCAAAGATCTAGACTAAAACTGTGATTGTTGTGAACTAAGGAAGAGGAATATTTGTGCAAAGATCCGTCCTAAAACTATGAAAGATCTATGCATAGATATGCCATTCTAGTGCGCAGTATTTTACTTGATTTATAAAGCTCTGTGCTAAAGAAAGAAGCCCGATCTGAAGAAAAGAGGTCAGATATGAAGAAAAGAGGTAAGATCTGCAAGCTCTGTGATCTGATAAAGGTAATAATAGTGAAAAGTTCTAGATCTGAAAGCTTTGTGCTCTGTAGAAGTAAGATAAGTAGAAATTTTTGTTTCTAAAGTATGGATCTAGGTATGTTTGATAGATTCTGTCCTAGCTTGAAAACTAGGGATCTAATAGATGAAAGAAGGTTTGATATTCGTAGATCTAATAAGAATAATGAAAGATATGTTATACCTATGCATAGAAATAATGTTTGGACTAACAAATGGATGCAGGATCCTAGAAAGAAATGTTTGCAGGTTAGCTAATATGACCCTGGCACACATCATAAAAAGAGTTGGGAATAATTTAAACGAAAGAGGGGATTAACCCTCTGCTACAGTTGCAGAAAACCAGGACATCTTGCTAAGGAATGCCCTGGGAGAAGACCTAGTTGTCTTTGTTGCAAAGCTGTGGACCATGAAGTATTGGATTTCCCTAGAATGATTGCTAATCTTGAAGGAATGAACATGAGACAAGAAAAACCTAAGGAAGATCCAAAAATGGCATAACCCCAAAAAGAATCAGAGAAAGTATCGCTACAAATAAAAGAAACCTTGAATGACCACTGACATGTCAATTTATCAGAGATCTTCAAATAAAAATAATGCCTTGAAGCAAGAATAGGAGACTTCGAAATTGACTGTGTTCTGGATGAGGAAACACAGGTGAATGTCATGAAAAAAAGAACTTGGGAACTTTTAGGGAAGCCTATTATGACTCCTTCATTGGGAGGACTAGGTATATTTAGAGGAAAGCTGATAAACTTATGTGGAAAGCTCACCCGAATATCTATGAATGCCAATAGAACTTTGACAGAGGAAGATTTTGAGATTATTAAATTTATTGAGAACAACTCCCCATTTACCATGTTACTGGGAAAACCTTGGATTGAAAGAAATCATGCCAGAAGGAAAGAAGAAAAATAAGTTTTAGTGCAGAAGAAGCAAGAGTTAAAATATTTCATGACTAGAAGGATCACACACTTAATTGAAGAATAGAAGAACAAATCGAAGCTATTTAACTCCAGAGACCCGGATGTCAAATTTGCAAGAACACTAGAAGACCCACAGAATATTGAAGTACCTATTCCAGATAAAGAAGAAGTATCACCCTCGACTCTTAGGAAATAATCTCAACAACGCGAAGTAACTGTTCCAAAATAAGATAAGAATCAGAATGGAAAAAGGCATACCAATACAAAGCTCACTGAAAAGAAATCTAGAAAACTAAGTAAGAAGAGAGATAAGATTGACAAGTTACAAAAGGTTCCAGAGGGAACTTCGCAGAAGGAAAATCTGCAAAATTAGAGCTTCGCTAGGATAACCAAGCAACGTCACATGGAACTCCACCATGACAAAACAATATATCCGTTGGGACCAATATAACCGTTCGTTCAACCCTCCAAATAGGTAGAAAAAAATTTATGGTTCACCACCAGATCGTTGGACCGTGCCATAACAAACATAATAGAGTTAATGAAGGCTTCTCGACCATTACAAGCAATCCGTTGCTAAGTCATCTATTTATCCCGTCGCACCATGCACCGAGAACACTTTTTCTAATCATGAATTTGAGCCTGCAGACTTGTTTATTTTATACAGTGAACATTGTACTATTGCCTTCTATCCTATTGTAGTGTCTAATTTACTCCCCAAACCCAAAGATTTCCAACCCTGAGCGTGTATGTCGGACGAGTTCAACATAGCAGAGAGTGTTGTCGAAGAAGTTATGATCGACCTCATGACTGAATGAGTCATGTCGATGTCTACAGGTGTACAAGGATCATCGATGAGAGGAATGCAAGCCTCTCCATCGACTGATCGCAGATCAGGGCCATCTCGACCATCAGTAGAGAAGAGAACCAAGCATAAAGACGACCTAGAAAATGTGAAGTTGATTCCATCCATATTGGCCAAATACATCCCACCTCTGGCTAGCGCGGTGAATCATGATAGTGTGCCAAGAGACTTCGAGTACACTATGGTCACTACATACCTCCCGAAGGGGATACACACAGTTCAAACAGAGCAGGACAAGATCACATCGTTTAATTTTAGCGAATTCAACCTCAGAGATCGAAATATCTATGGTATGCTCGCCCCATACAAGTACCTAACCATAAATAAAGGGAAGAATTTTAAGATCATCCCTTAGTCATGGATGATGAACCTTGCGCAGTCCACCCCGCTGAATGTCATGAAGATCCCACACTTAGGAAGACACCAGAAAGCCAACCCCTGTGTCAAGCTGTTACTATCATGTTACCATGGAAACTACTTATGGCTAGAACATCGCATTACAGTTGATCCAACGCTGATCCACAAGATCATAGTACTGAGTATGCAAGGACCTGACCCACAATAATTTTATCGAGGAAAATCCACAAATCACGCACTTGCACAGAAGATCAAGGATACATATGGAGATGTTGAGAAGGGAACAAGAGGCTACAAGGTAGCTTCTATCCAGAGTGGCACATTGTGCCTCGCATGTCAACTGATAGATGGAAAGTTAGTAAGGAAGAACCAACATATGCAGGTCATCGAATTTATTGTTGACCTTGCAGGGAAGTGCGCGAAAGGCCTACAGATGAACTGGGTGAAGTACCTAGTTAACCAGTTGGAACTAGATTGCCGAGAAGAACATGATCAAGGTTATGAATTTCATTTCAGCTGGCTCCTGGTCCTCATTGCATTTTTTTCTGGGAGATGCCAGAAGGAGAGACCTTCCCTGACATAGATTCGTTCAAACCGCTTGCCGTTAAGTTCGCTACCCTGTGGTATTCAACTGATATGAACAAACAATGGCAGTAGAACATTGTGTTTTATACATACTACCTCTAGCTAAAGAGATCCATCAAAGCCGAGCCTCGCATGACTCCGAACACCCTACAAATTTTCTGACCACTAATGAAGTTCAGTGCATATCGACACTTTATCTACATTACAACACGAGCAGATGAACATCAAGAGCAACTCCAATCATATTACAAACTTACAGAAGAAGACCTTGAGGATATCACGAAGGAATGGTCCGTTGACCTCCTTATCCCTGCCAAACCTGCAGAGATATATGATATTGACAGCCCAAAGGACACTCATAAAGAACATAATACACCTAGAACCAACAAACAGAAGAATACTGAGGAGGTCCAAAACTTAAGCATACTGAGGAGGTCCAAAACTTAAGCAACACCTCAATGAAGATTGCTTCCATGTCACCTGACCTAGGGGGTGGTGATGAAGTGGAATATGAATAGAGACCAGGTGAAGTAAAACCACCCAGAGACGGGGTTGACCCTTTGAAGAAGAGGAAGGTTTCCCCTCTGAAACCTTCTTCCTGGAAGAAATCGAAAGCCTCTATGACCAAGATGCAGACTGTCCTCACCTCTGACGACTTTGACTTCATCATAGCAGCCCTGAATGATGCTTCACTAGATATAGCAGAGAAATAAGGAGCGAAGCAAGAAGAAATGTATGATAGGATTGAAGTTGAACTATGAGGGGTACAACATGCCCTTTATATGAGCCGCATAGTCTCCACTATGCCCCTGCCATAGGGAGAACCAGAGTTGGTAGATGAGCTAGCCCAACTCCACCGACTAGATGAGCCAATCGAAGCTCGCCTTCGATGAGCACAAGAGGAAACAGAACAAGACACCCAGGCTTTGACGCAAGTTCAAGGAGTACTTGTAGAAAAACGTTGAGCTGTAGAACAAGAAAATATTTCTCTCCAAGCAAAGTTTGATGAAGAAAAATCACAACTGTAGCAAGGAAAAGAACAGTTGCTCACGGAGAAACTTGAAGTGAATGAAGCGATCAGTAGAGCACTTTGTTCCGTGACAGTCGTAGAATTAAAGGTAAAGGATAGAGTCATGCAAAAGGTAGAGAAGCTCACAAAAGTTATCCAACACCTACAACAACGCATCGCAGACTTAGATCTCCACGCAGTACTCAAGACCCCACATGATGTAAGGGATCAAAGAGAAGCAACTGCTTGAAGCACAATTGAGAGAATAAAATCCCTTGCTATGGACTGTAAGAAACTCACTGATCATAGTGCCCATACCTATGAGCAACTCATTGAGAATCCAGAAATAAAGGCACTGGAGTCGTAGGTCCAAGAGGTGAAGTATCAAGCCAAAATGATACAAGTGTAGATGAAGCCACTGTTATCTGTGGAAAGAATGAAGCGATCCCAAGAGCAATGCAATGCCCAACAACATATCTACACTATCCAAAGTAGAGTTATGGAAGTAACTCAAAGGCTCCAACTTTTACATCAGAGGCTCCAACTTGTACAATATAAGTCTTACCAATTGTTCACAGAGATAGAAGGCCGAGGAGCAGAACTGGAGTAGGTTGTCACTATAGTTGAACAACGCCTGGAGGGACCTGTCAACGGTGCATTCATCTAAGAGTTCACTAAATAGGAGGCCAAGGCACAACAACAAGTCAAAGAAGATCGAGCTACGCTCAAGGCCTTTGAAGTAGAATTATCTAGATCAGAGTGACTCGGGACGAGTGACATGTGAGTGGCGGGGGCCTGTTGGCCCTTGACCAAGTTTTGGGAGATCCTTGGTCAAGTTTGACCTATTTTGGGACTTCGAAAACTTGTCGAAGACGAAGCACAATACAAAGCAGAGATCACGATATCTTGGCCCCTTTCTTCGCCATCTCAGAGATGGTGAAGGTTCTATATGATGATTACTTGGAATGGAAGAGACTGATTCTAGGTGAATCTTCAAAGGTCAAAAGTGAAGAAGGAGAGGATCCTTCTCAAAATTCTCCTTCACCTCCTTCTTCTCCATCAACTTCTTCTTCTTCAAGTTCAAGTTCCAAATCCACTACAAGAAAACATTCCCATAAACATAAAAATGATATGCCTTTACTTAAGCTTGATGTGAAGTTTGAATTACCCATGTACGATGGTGAAGTCAATGCAGAGAGGCTTGATAACTTGGTCAGACAGATGGAGGTTTATTGCAGTGTGAAACAAATCAAAATGAGGCCACTCAAATCGAGTTGGCATCGCTTCGACTTGCAGGCACAACACTCATTTGGTGGCAAAGCAAGTTGCACAATGGCATGCAACAAGTGGGTAATGTATTTCCATCATGGTAAGTTTTTGTGTCTGCACTTAGAAAGAAATTTTATCCTTTGGGTGATAAAGAGAAGGCTTTAATTGAATGGAAAGGTCTTAAACTAAGAAAAGGACAAATAGTGCAAGAATACATAGATGAATTTTGTAAGATGGAATTAATGTTAGACATTCCATTACATACCCAAGAAACTCTTATGACGTATATAGGAGGTTTACCTACACATATTCGTAACACTGTATTTATGTTTGGACCTACTAACCTTGATGAGGTTTTTGTTCAAGCAACATACATTGAAGCAGGGAAAACATGAGTTGGTGTATCAGGGGAATCATCTTCGAGAAAAGAGGACAAAAGGAAGTGGAATGGAAAGAAGGAAAATTCAGTGACAAGAAGGGAAGATAAGCTTTCTTGCAAGCATTGCAAGAAAGAAGGGCATGATGATGACCATTGCTGGAAATTGAATCACGAGAAGAGACCGAAGTGGTTCAAATATAGGAAAGGGAGGCAAACAATTGTAGCAACAACATGACCAACATATTTGGGATCAGATTCAGGTGATGAATCTAAAATCTCAGCGGTTGGTTTGACAGGTAAAATTGGTGATGGATTTTATTCTAGAAGTAAATTGTTTCACATAAGGGTCATAATGAGGCATACTAAGGTTGACACATTGATAGATAGTGGATCTCAATTTAACTTGATTTCAGAAGAAGTGGTTAAACAATTGGGATTAAACACTAAGATACACCATAAACCTTACTCACTTAAATGGATAAGCAACAACCATAAATTGCACATAACAAAGAAATGCACATTAAAGTTTGCAATTTCATCTAAGTTTGTGGATGAAGTAACGTGTGATGTGGCACCACTCAATGAATGTGGAATGGTCTTAAGCAGTCCTTATTGGTATGATCGCAAAGCAATCTTCTACAAGGAACATAATCAATATCACTTAATCAAAGTAGACAAAGAATATGTTGTACATGCTCATCATTTAAAAGCAAATCAGTCTCTTCAAACAATGGAACAATTAAGAAAGGAAACTCATGCAAGAAACACACCTATAATTGTGCCAAATCAAGTAATTGATCTTAAGCAAGAACATGAGATGATCGTAGAATGGAAGTTCAATCATACTTTGCTTCAAGATAAACTAATGTCGTGCAAGTATTACAAACATATTAGATCATTTGCAGTGATATTTTTGATGTTATCATTAGTAATGTTGTCAACATGGATGATAGTGGCTTCAGTAAGATGTGACAGAGTACAAGTGGCTAACAATATGTTGTCAGTTATCATGGTTATTTTATAGTTGATCTTGATGAGACAGGTGCACAGGAAAAAGTTTAAAGATAGAGAACAAGAGGGATGGCCTATCCAGAAATTAATGAATGGTTAGTATCCTTTTGGACGACCAAAAGGTATTAGTGGGGAGGCATGATCCAAACTGGATCCAGGACCCAAAATGGGTCCAGGAAGGCCTAAAAATAAAAGTGCTTTGAATCACTTCAAAACGGACATGTGTGTAGGCCTCATCGTTATGAAACCAACACAACTTGAATGGGCTCAAACGAATGTCGTATGCGAAATATATCGTGTTCTGTTCATTTTTCCAAACAAGAAAAAATTTGATGACTGTGCAGTCCTTACAGTGCTGACATGGAAACTGACCATACCATCCGTACGACCGTACAATGACATGGTAGGTGCGCTGACTGGGTAGGTGTGGTAGACGTGGTTGAATCACATTTGGACACATGGCATAGTTGTGGGTGAATGTAATGGTGCCACGTGACACCCCTTCATTGGTTTGTTGATTGGGAAAAATTGTATTGACTCCATGGGAGTCAAACCCGTTACCTCTAGTCCAGGTGAGCGCTTTTGCAGGGTCGGGCTACCAACCCGCCCATGATATGACTTGTAAACTATTGTCTAAATGAAATATTTGAATGTGAATAGAGTTTAATATGGCGGATTAAAGGGTTGGGGCCAAGCCCAAACCCTCGATGCATAGCATGGAACCTACCCATATAACCTTGCATTATTGTATTGGTGCACGACCACTCTAGTCAACCCCGACGCAGTTACATGTGACCTCTACGATATGACCCTATGTTATACCTAATACGTTTGGCACATATTATGGAGTTAGTGCCCAGTCAGCCGAGCTAGTCCACCGATCAAGGAACATGACCAGAGGGATATGACCAAGGGCCAAACAACCATAAGGGCACTTGGAGCATAAGAGCTGGGCCATATGGCCAAGCCACATGACCATGGGCTGACGGTTAAGGGTTCAACGCATAGCACTTGGACACATGGAGGGAACACATGTGACCAGGAGCCCAAGGATAAGGGGATGCGCCCTAATTTGGCCCAAAAGTGGGTTTTGTAACTATATAATAAATATTTTAGTTGATTTTTCAACCAGTTTTGAGAGATTTTGGCCATTATTAGAGGATCTGGAGCTCTTTTTGAGGCTAGATCTTGGGGGGAAGTTGGGAGTTTGTTGCCAAATTCAAGCCTATATAAACCATAGGTTCTTGGTAGCCTGAAAGAGGTTCAGAATAGGGAAATGATGAAGAATTGAAAAGCCAAATCCTTTTTTATGCAGGGAAGCCATTGAGGAGAGAAACTTTGCGGCCCATTTATGGGAGCTTCGTTCATCTGTTTTCAGTGCCGTCAGTTGTGATGGGTTCTTGAGATCTAGAGGAACACAATGAGATCAGTTTGTAATCCATTTGGAACTTTTATGATTTAGTTTTTAATATTTGAAGAGAATAAGAAATACTCACCCACTGAAACAAAGTCCCAGAGATGTAGGCGATATTGCCGAACTCTGTTATCAAGCTTTGTGTTATGGTTTGCTACTCTTATTGTTCATTTTTTGTTCTTTACATGTTCTAATGGATACAACATACTTTCATTAATCTCTTTCTTCACTTAATTCCTAATGGTAAAATAACTCATGCAAATTACTTAACCAAGTCATTAAAAGATCTTTTCGAATCACTGTCACTATCACTGAATCAACCATTACCACTGTCAACCTGTCACTCTCAACCTGTACCATTAACCTGTAACAACTTGTACCAATAAACCTGCACCAAACAGCCTGCACCAATAACCTGAACCAACATGTACCATGCATCAACCACACATCAACTATGACTCATGAAGATGTACCAACATCATCAACTATACACCTCATGTATGTGCCAACCCATCAACTACTTGTATCAACCATGTACCCAACATGTACCTCAACCATATACCAAAGACATACACCAATATAACCATAAAAAATTCATCCATAAACCAAATACCATAAACCGTTACATCAAACCATGTTCCACAACCTCACTCTTATGTAGCCTCAAGCTAAACAAACAACTTCAACAACACATCGCAACCAAAAGATCAATACCCATATGCCAAATACCAACAACAAAATACCAACTGTATCCCTCAACAAATACGATATATGCAACAATACTGAACATCCAATACCATCTCAAGAGCTAAAACCTAGCTCACAAAACATACCTCAAACAAGATGTGCCATATCTCTCATAAACATACCTCGAAAAAGATGTGCCATATCTCTCATAAATAGACCACAACCATGTTGTTGTCGTGATTTTTATGCCGCACGTTTTCTGCTGCACTTTTTCTACCGCAATTTTTCTGCTGCACTTTTTCTGTCGCAATTTTTATGCCGTGATTTTTCTGCGGCGATTTTTCTGTTGCACTTTTTCTGCTGCGATTTTTCTGCCGCACTTTTTCTGCCGCGATTTTTCTGTCGCACTTTTTCTATCGTGATTTTTCTGCCGCACTTTTTGTGCCGTGATTTTTCTATCGCACTTTTTCTGCCGCACTTTTTTTGCCGTGATTTTTCTATCACACTTTTTCTGTCGCACTTTTCTTGCCGCACTTTTCTCTATCAATAATACCTGCCCACATAACCTTTCACAAAATAGATATTCAATGATATTCAATAGGTTCAAGTGTGATTAAATGAGAGAGTCTTGCCTCTTATTTATACTTTCACGTAGCATCACACTTTCCTTATTTTAGGGAGTTCTCCATTAACTTTATTATTTAAGTAATTTCTTTTGCAAACTCTTTGACTTTTTGGGGATTCTAGATGACTCATTAGGGTTCTCCAACTTCACATGACTATAACTCTCTAATCGTGAGGAGTTATGTGACGTTCCACATACCATAAAAAATGGCATGACATGTGATATCCATATAGAATAGTCTTACCTACAAATATATCAAAACTCATACCATTATCCATCAAACAAAATTGGGTCCATTAGCCAAAGCTTTGTGCTACCAAAATTCTCTACCAGACTTTCTTCAAGGGTTGACATCAATGACAACCAACCCAATTAATCAACATGGGTGCCTCCTTCCATGTCTAAATTTGAGACAAATGGAATTGTATAGAGGGATGATTCTCTTTCTTCCTCCTGTTATCCATTAGTTAAGGGTGTTAAAATGGTCTTTTTGTTTCTCAACACCTCTGGTGGGATCAAAGTTTCTAACCCCAGTTGTTTTTCGAGCTCTTGAAAAATTTGAAACTTCGTCATTTGATACTCTAGTTCTTTTGGTGCCACCCCCCACTGATTCCACACTATAGCTTGGTGGAGTCAAGTCTTAGTTGGATATGGGCACTCGGTGGTAAATCGCGTTGGAATTTATTCTATACTCTCCACTTGTGTGATACATTCTTCAAATTGTTTAACCAAAATTTAAGCATTACCTCAATTGCTCCTAGTGAAATTTTTTTATAGTTGTCCATGGTCGGGGTCTGTCAGAAAGTGAACAAAGGTTCCCCGACTGGGATTACTTGGATCATGGTGAGCCATATTAGCAAGGATGGAAACTTGATAGCCTGATTGTTTTCTTGACATTCCTTGCAATTTATTTTGATTAGTGCAACTAAGTGATTTTCCCAATCGAACTGTTCCCTTGATTGAAGGATTTAACCAATGGGTTGTAACATTTTAATCTTCACATATAAATATTGACCTACGGATGTGAAGCACAACCAGACTATTATACATGCCCATATTTCCATGAGCTCAGTTACTCTATTAAATAACAAACCCTTTGAATTTTTTGCTGAGGTTCCTCCTGTGAGGAACTGAATCCAACCATTGGAATTTAGGGTTTTGGGGACATGAGTACCCCCATGTGGGATTCCTGTTACCCTATGTATCATACCTCTCATGATTTTGACTGAGAAATTTATCCATAGATTCCCATTGTGGTATTGACTCGTGATGTACTTTGCATCTTCCTCTTTCCAACCATCGAGCTCTGCAACCTACGATACATCCAATAAGTGTCTGATACCTTCCTACTATAAGAAATCTATTTTATTTTTCCATGCACCAACTTCCATTCCCCATGCGGTGAAGTCATTCTTGTGTCGTGACCAATCAATTTCTTCTATTCTAGCCTCGTGAATATTTTTCATGCGGTCTTCCATCTTAGTTGCACCCACTCTGTTGAATTTAGATTTCGTTCTTGGTTCAACCAGAGAGTCTGCGACCTGAAATCTCATCCTTGGCATAAATGTATTTTTCTATTGATCAGGTTGAGAGTTAGAATTTTGAAGTTGTGGAGTCGAATGCACGACTTCACTTTCGATGCTTTGATTACTCGGATGCTCAGGTGTGAACAATAATGAAGCAAATTCGTATTCCTACTCTATATTTATAGGTGGAAGATGGAGAGGCAACATTAATTCGTCCAACGATGCCATAGATTCATGTGTTTCGAGAGTTATGGTGGGTGTTAATTCTTGTTCATGTGAAGAGACAATTTCATCGATGGCGTAGTGGTGGTCGAGCTTGTCCCGTCGAGCATTAATTGCTTCATTGTACTCCCAGTAGCCAACTGTTTCGACTAAGTTGATTTTATTTTTTTGGGGAGTCTGCTTGACATGGTTGGATTTTATTACTTTACTTGCTTGCATGATTTGGTCGGGTCAGTTCTTCTGGCAGATCATAGATCACCGGTCGAATCTTCCTCCCAAGTCGATTCGATTTATTTTTTCGAATCAATGACTATTTGATTTTAGAAAATCATGTTCTCTTCGTTGACCTATTTGAATGTGATCTCGCTCACTTGGATTATGATTTTCATGCTCTCTTGAGTTGTACTTTTCTCGCTCGCTTGATTTGTAAATTTCACACTTGCTTGATTGTTGATTTTCACATTTGTCTGGATGAAGTATTTCTCTTTCAATCGATTGTCTGGTCCGTTTATTTAGGAGATGTCACAGATCTTGCCTTGGCACTGAATTTGTTCTAGGTTTCTCTTTTTCTTCTCTGAATGACTTGAATGATGAACAAGGACCCTGTTCTCTTCTCATGTTTGAATAGGACATGCTTGAATTAATTCTTTTGGTGGTTCAAGTCAGTCATATAACTTGTAGTTTTCAAATAGTTTTGTACCTAATTCTAATAACTGACATGTTTATTGCTTTCTTAATTTCTCTTTTGTTTTTCTTAATATTTCTTTTACTTTTATTTCTTATCTTTCTTTTTATTTTCTTTTCTTTTTTCTTATTTATTTATTATTTTTTTTTTTTCTGACTTCAACCTAGGCCTCCTAAAGGGTTTTTGACCTAGTTGGCGCCCCCGAGGAGGTTTTCACCAACAGGTCGTGAGACTGTTTTGTATTGTACTTTTTAAAGTGACCCTTGTTGACTACTTTTTGAAATGGGTTCCCTTGAAAAGTTATTAATTGTACTGGGTCTAATGATCGAATGTCCTCGACTACATAAGGACCCAACCAAGAAGTTTATAGTTTTCAAAGCTTTCCCTTTATGCGATTGTCATATAGAAGTACCAAATCTCCTGCATTGATATATTTCTTTTTAATATGTCAGTGGTGTCGAGATTTCTGCTGGTTCTTTTGATCTTCCTGATGTTGTTGTGAAAGAATCCTTTCTTTTTGTAATTGATTTTGCTAGTAGAACCATTGTCTTGTGTTAAGAATATGATCAAATTCAAGGATAGGTGCTATTGTTTCTGCATTAGCATAGAAATGTAGTGGAGCTACAACTTCTTGACCATAGAATAAATTAAATTGCGTCTGGCCAGTCGATATTTTATAAGATGTTCTATAGTCCCACATTACTGCTGGAATATCATCATCCCAATCATCCATGTCGATTCCACACATTTTTGTTAAATTTTTATGTAATGTCTTGTTGAATGATTCGACAACTCCATTGGCACATGGATGATAAGAAATCGTTTTCTGTGGTCGATCGATAATTTTTTAAGTAGTAACTCAATTGTGCCATTGTTAAAATGCATTCATTGGTTGTTGATTAATGTTAAAGGACATCCGAATCTGGTTACTATATTTTCATAGATAAATTTGGTGGCTGTTTCCTTTGTGCAATTTTCGACTAGTTTTGCCTCTATCCATTTAGTTAAGTATTCGACTGTTGTGATGATGTATTTCACCCTAGTTATTTTTTCTCTTTTTGGGAAGGGACCAACAAAGTCGATAGCCCAAATTTTGAACGGTAAACTAGGATTTACTGAATGTAAAGGAATTTTCATTTTTTCATAGAGGTCAACCCATCCTCAGGCATTTGTCACACTTATTCACTTGTTCTCGATAGTCCTTGTGTAAGGTCAGCCACCAAGGACTGGCTTGGAGGATATTTCTGGCTGTCGTGTCGGATTGGAAATGACCTCTCACTGGGCCTACATGTGCCTCATTGATTATATCCTCTTGTTCATGTTTTAGTGCACATCTTCATAAAATATTGTCAATACCTAGTTTGTAGAGATATCCATTCATGAGAGTGAATGATGCTTCTTTTAATGCTAATATATTTCTTTTGTTTTCTGGGAGATATTCAGGGGCCTTCCCTTATTCTAGAAAATTTTCAATTTAGTCAATCTCCTTGGGGGCTGCTTCGACCCTGAATAAATTTGCATTTGGTAAGCCATCCTCTATCCTAGTCAGATTTTCTCCTATCTCAAGTTGGGGTAGATGGTCTAGGCTGACATTCTTCTTTCCATCTTGAACGACTACTTCAAATTCAAATTCTTGGAACAATATTAGCCATAGATTTTTTTTCCCTTGATGGACCAATTTATTTACTAAATATTTGAGTGCTTGATGGTTCGTGAAGAATATAAATGGATTTTACAATAAATAACGTCAAAATTTTTGAAGGGAAAAAATCATGGCTATAGCCTCTTGCTCTTTTGTTCTGACGGTGCGTTCAACACAATTGCCACTTTATATTGTCGGGAGAATGAAAAAAAATGAATCCCCTCAAACATTATTTCACATGACGTCACTTTTCCGACGCCATAGATATCGTGTCTATTGCGATGTTTCATGCAGACACATGTCATATCATATTAGATTGTCCAAACCCCATATAACCGTCGCTACAACGACGTCAAAGACATTAGAATTTTGACGTCCCATTTCGTTGGTCTCCACTACGTGGATGCTATGGGAGCGAGTTACCATACGTTGTAATACTGATGTATGGTAACGTCACTCAACCGATGTTACCATACGTTGTAATACTGACATATGGTAACGTCACTCAACTAACGTTAATATATATATCAACGAAGTGTTTTCCATGAGAGTGATGTTACCATACGTCAATATACTGACGTATGGTAATGCCACTCAACCGACGTTAAGCTATATATCTCTGATGTATGTTCCATGGGAGTGACGTTACCATACATCATAATTACAACGTATGGTAACGTCACTCAACCGATGTTAAGCTATATATATCTTCGACGTATGTGCCATTTGAGCAACGTTACCATACATTGGAATTACGACGTCATGTAGGTATTTAAAAATAAAAATAAATGTCAATTTATTTTTCCTTTTTTGATATTTTTAAATTTTGCAACTAGAAAATGTTAATATTTCATTTTAGCGTATTCATCTATAAAAGATTTAGTAGATCCTCTAAGGTATATATATCTACTACTAAAGTGCATATTTAGTACAATGTTTTGAGGTGTGGCACTCAAAATTGATGGTGAGACATTTTAAAGAACTTCCATGTTTTCTGATATGGGGACTGTGGGTAACCAAAAATAAAATGTTTTTCAAAGACAAGTCCTTGGAAGTTTCTATTGTGGTGAAAAAAATTCAAATCCTCTTTAAAGAATGTAGAAAAATCACAAAGAGACCATCTCACATAGTTATTAAGGAGCCTACAGTTAATCAATATTATGCATAGGGTTTCTTTGATGGGGCTTGTCAATGAACCCCAAGTTCATGTTGAGCAGGTGCCATATTATATCTCAACCAACACCATTACTTCTTACTAAAGTATGGAGTGGGAATATAAACAAATAACGAATTTGAATCTTGTGCCTATGGATTATTCTCAGGTTTTCATTGTCAAAAGGTATAACAGGTCTTCAAATACACGGTGAACATAAATTGCTTACAAATTAGTGTAATAATCAATGCACAATCTCAAATATGGTTCTTGCTCTTTTACTTGAAAGAATTGTAGAATCTAGGTTTCATTTCCAACATATTTCTTTTAACCATGTGTATAGAGAATTAATTATCAATGTGGAAGCATTATCAAAGGAAGCTATAGTGTCGGAGGAAGGTTCCTTAGTCATACATTAACACTCCAAAAATTCTCTATTTTCAATAGTACATCAATTTGTACTCTGAATTTTGTGTATGTATGGTTAAGTTAATGATTAGCTTGTAAGGACCTGTTTCCTTCGAGGTTTCTATTTTGATTCATTTTGAGTTTGAAGACTATAATGACCAAACATGAACTACTAAAAAATAAGGGATCAAAACATAGCAACAAGGCTTAGCAATGCATATTTTTATTTCTTGATGAAATAGCAAATATAAGATTTTTTTCAAGGAAAATAATAATAATAATANGCACAATCTCAAATATGGTTCTTGCTCTTTTACTTGAAAGAATTGTAGAATCTAGGTTTCATTTCCAACATATTTCTTTTAACCATGTGTATAGAGAATTAATTATCAATGTGGAAGCATTATCAAAGGAAGCTATAGTGTCGAAGGAAGGTTCCTTAGTCATACATTAACACTCCAAAAATTCTCTATTTTCAATAGTACATCAATTTGTACTCTGAANCAATAATAGTGTTATTTCCTTCAAAAATAGGTATATATGTATGAGACTTATCAACAAGGTCATGGGGATACCCTTCTATGGTAGTGAAACTTAGTGATGCACAATTCATTGGAACAAATAGTGATGAAACTAGGTGTGATTGAATCAGAACAACACTCAGAAAAATAATTCTTAGAGAAGTAATTATTAAAGGCTCACTCAGAGAACTAGGAGATTTTGGAGAATTAGGACAAGCTTAAAAAAAAGAAAAAGTAGCAAGAACTTTCTTACAAGAAACTATAAATCTAACCTAGTAGATAAGCTCCTCAAGTTTATCCAAAGTTAGATTAATGGCTTCATTAGTGTCCAATATCATAGTTTTCCTTACACGATCCAGTGCTACAAAAGTAGAGTCTCCATGTTAGAAATAAAACAAAATCACATAAACCAATGCTCATCTTAGTAAATTTAGTTGTTCTACATATTATAAAGCCTAGATAAGGTCCCTACCAACAAGGCCAAAATGTTATCACCGATAAGTTTCCATCTTGCAAAGATAGATCATGGAGTCCAAATAACTATAGGAAATAAGCTATCACCACCTTTCTTACTTCCTCCCACTTCGAAGTTAGTGCATGTTAACCACAGGGTGGTATCCCTAAGTTATTTGAGGGATCAATTTCAAATCAACTAACTATTAGTAGTACCTTACGATTGTTTCGGTGGAAGCTCTAATTTTTGCAACCCCATCATAACCCAAAAACTCACTCCCTTTGACCTAAGTTGTCCTCTAGCTTATGACGGTTATATTGAGTCTTGCACTAAATAGAGGAGATTCTCTAACCATGTTATTCTAATTGAGATAGATAGCCATACTACTTAGCTTTCATCTTGTACCAAAGGAGCAAAATTGTATCATTGCATAAAGGAGGACTGTTTGGAGGCGGAGAGATAGTGAGATTGCAATGAACCGTTTGGAGGCCCAGACATCATGAGATTGCAGTACGCCCGAGTTGAAATGACCGTTTGAGGCGGAAAGATGTGAGATTGCAGTGAACCCTTTGGAGTTTCAGATCAGATCAGATTATGATTAGGGTTATATTCTATATTTTCTGGGAAGGGGTGGAGATCAGAAAATGCGCTGCAAGGAGAACACCATTTGCATTCATTTCATTTACATTATGCTTATATTAAAATAAAACATAATATTATAGTTGATTCAATATTCTTTATCCTTTTTCATAATCTTATAAGCAAAATATTATAAGATTATGAATAAAGAATAAAGAATAAAGAATAAAGAATAAAGAATAAAGAATAAAGAATAAAGAATAAAGAATAAAGAATATCGAATCAACTATAAGATTATGCTTTATTTTAATATAAGCATAATGTAAATGGAATGAATGCAAATGATGTTCTCTTTGCAACACATTTTCTGATCTCCACCCCTTCCCATAAAATATAGAATATAACCCTAATCATAATCTGATCTGATCTGACACTCCAAAGGGTGCACTGCAATCTCACATATTTCCGCCTCAAATAGTCATTTCAACTCAGGTGTACTGCAATCTCATGATGTCTAGGCCTCCAAAGGGTTCATTGCAATCTCACTATCTCTCTGCCTCCAAATGGTCCTTTCAATTTGGTTGCACTGCAATCTCATAATATCTAAACCTCCAAATGGTCATAATGTTCATTTTAGTAGGTTCCATTCCTCCAAATATTTTGTCACTAGACCCAGAGCTTGACGTAGACCATGACCTATACCACCACATAGAGATAGATATAGATTTAGAAGTTGAACTAGAGCTTGATTTACACCATGGCATAGACCCCCCTAGCTCCATATAAGCCTAGGAATAACTTATACTCAATCCTTAAACCTATATTAAATCGATCCATGAGTGCACTATGCATATACCTTGTGTAAAACCCTTGCACCCACATCACCCACATATTGGTTCTCTAACCATTGCTCTATCCTTGAAAACACTTTCAATCCTAACCCCTTAGACATTATTTGTCCCCATACCCCTATACATATTTATTCATAAAGAGGTTTGGTGTATATTAAATTCTATATATGTTGCATTAAGAGAGTGCACATGCTCCCGTGACTTGACTGAGTTGGTTGTTTATGCTCAACATGAATTCCCACCGTGCACATTCCAACTGGAAATTGTAAGGTGACATTAGTGATGGCATGTGCCATTGATTCTAGATGAAAGGCACTGTTGAAGGCATAAGGTGAATATGTTAGCATGGGTATGGAAAAGGAGCCATCATTTTCTTATGGATATGGTGAACCATACATTCATGTTAGAATTTATCCATTGGTGAACCATAAACCTACACTGACAGATCCATAATATCTAGAGGACATAATCAAAATATTATACATACCTAAATGGTGATTTTTCAATTTAGCAATCGAACATGAAACAAAAAAATTGAGGTGGTGCTCAACATCATGCCTCATAAATGGTGAATAAAATGTTGTTGTAAAGTTGAAACTATATTTGATGTGACAAAATGCCCAACCAACTTCAAGAAATGAGATTACCAAATCAACAAATCCCTAGGTTCACTTGCAAGTTAGCACATCCTATCAAGTCAATACAAAAGATATTTATTCATATGGAAATCAACCAAATTAATAATAAGTCTTGTGTAGGTAGTGTGGCATCCTTATTGAATGATTGCATAAAATTTCACAAAATTTATGTGTGTATTGTAGAACTCTTGCTAGTGTTCTATATCACACAATTTTGCTCTAGGTCTGTAGTGTCTTATGGTTAGATTGAATAACAATTTATTTTCCCTATACATAGTGTCTCCACTAGTGAACTACTTAAGCAATGGAACACATTTGTCTATCATAACTTCAAAATTTGTGGATTGCATCATTGAATTTCTACAAGTAAAACACAATGGAATGACATTGTTGTGTCAGAAAAATACCTATCCCATAGTCATATGCATCATCTTCTATATAAAAAGGATGAGAAACATATAGTAGTGTAAGAATAGGTGTAGTGCATAGATTCAACATATTGACTTCTTCAAAAACATGTTGTTGCACCTTGTTCTAGATGATGAAGCCTTGTTAAGGAAAGTGTTTTTTAGCTTAAGATTGTTTCGGTGGAAGCTCTAATTTTTGCAACCCCATCATAACCCAAAAACTCACTCCCTTTGACCTAATTTGTCCTCTAGTTTATGATGGTTATATTGAGTCTTGCACTGAAGAGAGGAGATGCTCTAACCATGTTATTCTAATTGAGATAGATAGTCATACTATTTAGCTTCCATCTTGTACCAAAGGAGCAAAATTGTATCATTGCGTAAATGAGGAAAATTGTATCGTTGAAGCACTTTCTGGGTTTTCATGATCAACATGCAAGGATACTTAGGATGGATGGACAATAAATGCTCCATGATCTAGAAAAATGCCTAGAAAAAAGGAGGCATAGTACAAACAACACTATTTATGGAAATTTTTCTCAGTTCATTTGGCCTTATTTTAAGAGGACCCCTAACAGTAGATGCATGAACTAACACTTCATCAATCCTTACATGAAGACAAGGTTTCTTTCACTCAATATAAATGGAATCATATCTACCATTACTAGATGCAAGGTGAGAACATGAAAAGTACTAAGCAAATGATATATCTCAATAAATTATCACATAGCAAACCCTGCATTAATAAATAATCACATAACAATTCATAAAACATAAAACATAACTAGAATTGATGGTTATATAAACTATGCTAAAAGGAGAAATCACACCTGATCTGATGAACTGGTCGACGATACATTTGGAATGGTTGACCCTGCGTGTTTCTCTTCAGCTGTATGACCCTCTGTTAGTCTTGACCTTCCCTCAATCGATGAAGAAAGATCTTAAAGTACCTGCCAAAATCATTCAACCTCCATAAATATCTAAAAAATCAATACAAGTCATATTTGTAGCGCATTATTTACTCTAAGATGCATTTTTATGAGAGTGTCAGAACATACTTGAATGAGCTCCTCTTGGTTTCAAGAATAATTTATTGGAGCCACACATATAATATTTGATCAAACTGCCTCCCTTGATTTGAAGTAGCAGTAACGAAGTCAACATTGACTTTGTTGTTTCTCCTTTGGATCGAGGGAGGTTTGATCCAATATTAAACGACTCCAATAAATTATTATCTACTGAATAGGGCCAACCACGTGAAGGAAAAATCTCTTATGGACCCTCCCCCCCCTCACATCACTCTCAATTCCCCAATATCCAACATATAAATCTATTGAAATATGTACTGCAAAAAAAAACATATATACATACCAAATAGAAGTACAAAATGTATAACTATGAAATTATTAAGTATATGATTAAAATACAACCATATAACTATCATGTTCTAGCTCGTTCGTAGCACCATCGTGGGGATGCACCCCCGTGGAATATTGGGACTGCATGGGAGAACCATCTTCTGGTTGCATACTGTTATCAATGTACTGCTATCCAATACTAGTGCGTTTGTTGACAGTGCTACTCCCCTGATTAAAAAAAAGTTGTAAATATTAATAATACCCAACATGACCGTATTATATTAATAATAAAGGTTAATGTGGATTGAATTTTATTTACCTTATCCTACAAAGTGGTTCTTGGTAACTTACCCAACATTTTTTGGTATTCAACTATAGCTTTATAGCTGTACTTGTAACCAAGATGGAGGTCTTCCTCCGTGGTTTCAGTACCAAAATCTTCACCCTGCATTGCATAAGAGTATGTATTTTTAATGTTATTCATTGCAATTAAAATTTTCAAGGCAATACAAATAAGATATTTAGGTACTTAAAATTCGTGACTTCAACTTCAAGTAGCCGCCCTGGCCTAGCCTGTGTTGGCCACATTTGGAAAGCCTTTCTTTTGTTTCCTTTGATGTGTCAGTCAACCTATCATCAAAAGTTTCAAGTATGTTAATATATACCACAATTTTGTTTACATCTAAAAACAATTGAAGGTATTGAATTGAAATTGTAATTTACCTTCTGGGACCAGAGGGTCTTTTTCCTTCATCTGTCAATTTCTTCTCTTTTGCGTCCTCAATGAGGGCCTTCCACTCCCTCTTTGAAATCATTAGAGGATGCTCGTACCTATCATTTTGTTTTGAGTTCTTCCTATATGTTTCTAGTGTATATTTTAAATTTTGGCCAATTGCGGCAGTGGCCAAGGCATTATTAAATGTGTCTACACCAAAAAGGCTTTCGAGATAATCCATCAATTCTTTTTTGAGGTTGGAATTTTGGGAATTCCACCTCTCCCGTATAGTGGGCCCAAAAATAAACAACGCCCGATTCTCCAAGGACCTATAAAAATTGTTATTCCCTACACGAAAAATTGATTATATGATTATTAATTTAGAATAATAATTTAGATGATTTATATTTGTCAACATAGAAAACATGAAACAATTAAAATTTTAAAAATTACCCGGGACTTTAACTTGGTTTAATGGAAGCCCTTCCTCGTTGACCATAAATGTGACCTTAAGGGTCCCTATTCTGTTCACACATCTTTCTTTAGGAAAATCATCCATATAGTTTGTCGAATCATCGGCCTCATCTCCGTCACCACATCCAGATCCTACCTGTGTGGCCACTTCCTGGGTGTGCATGTCATGGCTCCCACCTAATGGTGTGGAAGGTGAAGATATGAATAATTGTGTCCTGAAATATATACGAGGGATTTCTTCGGGACCCTGTGGCGTCTGTGCAATGCCACTACTACCGACACCATGCATGTCGGTGTCAACATGATCCAAAAAATCTCTATATAAGAAAGAAAACATTTTTTTCGTTTAGATAATGTAAAAGTTAAAAATCAATCTTTCATAATTGATCTTATGACATAAAAATAAAACCACTTGAAATTATGGTTATTACCTTATATGTATTCAAAATTTTCATAACTTCTTTGATCCTTTCTTCTACCTCAAGAGTTTGATCTAGAATATCTAACACATGAGCTAGTTCCTTGTTTTCTTTATTGATATTTTTTATAATTAAAACCATAGGGTCGGGGGATTCATACAAATCCCTTTCGCCAAGTGAATCATCATCAACATCATGTTCTGAGGCCTCTTTTGATTTACCATGATCATCTTGCCACATTACAGTAAAATTATAACCGTGATCATTATCATGAGAAATAAATTCAAATGTATGAGAAATCCTCCCTCTTTATTGACATCCAAGGAGGAATGTTATTGTTGATAACAAAAATAGGACACAATGAGTAAACAAAATGAAGCTCTCCAAATGGATTAATATTGTAAAGAACATAATGAAAATCATAAAATATAAGAGTCATTGCTTATAGGTTGGGTAAATTAGTATACGTACCGCCCCCATAATAGCAACATCTGTATCTATTCGATTCAAATTGTAGTCAATCAATAAATCTTCCCCTGCAACTATTGATTTTATTTCACATACGAATACATGGTTTCCTTCACGCCCCTCAAATACGCAATTGGGTCACTTATTTATGGTCGCGGGTTGTGTACTGTTTATAAACCCTGCAATATTCCCCGTTTCTTTTGGCCTTCCGTCAATATAGATAGTTGCTCATTTATTTTGATCATTGTCTTTTAGCTGTATATAATTTGCAACCAAGCCATATCTTTGCATACTTTTTGTATATTGGACTATTCGTATCCAATCTTTGTAGATATAACAAGGTCTGACGTACTCCATCAATTAAGTTAATCCGTCATAACAGACCTTTATGCCATCCATGAAAAATAGCCCCAAACCATGTAATGACGATGGAGCAATCCGATATATCCTTTTGTTTACACAAAAATCAATGTTTATTTCAGGAATATCCTTGGGTACCCATCATTTCACTATATGTTTGTACCTCAAGGGAACCTTCATGTCATCTATGCTCTCATGCTCATAAGAACATGATCCCCCTTTCGCAAGAAAAAAATCCATGCGTCTATGGAATTTTCTTTTGATATTCTAACCTCTAGTTGATCTCCACATGTTAGACCTACTAGATGTATCACTTTCATATATTATACCTGAACTCCCCTCACTCAATGAATATAGATCTGACTAATACATGTTTTCTTGTACATCCTATAACACCATTAATGACAAAAATAGTCAGTCAATCAAGATGTAACACTAGTTCATTACTAGTATCCCATTGGTATCACAGTAAGCTCATAATGATTACCACAATGTTACTCTTTCACAATTGTATTATGCTCTATTACTATTGGTATACTATATGGGAATTATAGGGGAATGTTTGGAGTCAAATGACACATGAAACAAGTGGCAGTGTTAGAAAACGATGCTATTTGGAATACCCTGGAATTGATTCCATTAAACACAGACTCAATCCTAAGGGTTCACAATAAATGTAATGACAAGGAGACAATCCTCAATTAAATTTGAGAGAATTCTTAAGACACACACCCACTATACTTTGGTTGATATACATGTCTACTGTCATTCTAAATATGTGAGACCCACTGTCTAAATGTGTCAAGTCACTAGTGACTCACTGCTCAACATCACACGTTCCATGTCCTGCAATAGAGGAACAACATCCTAGGTGAAAACTCGGGGCATCCTTCAAAGAACCATGTTATGGGAAACACGATAAAAAAAAAGTGAAATCAAGTAAAGCCAATGTTCATAAGATATACTAGTCCTTAAATCATGCAAAGCACATTATTACTTAAGCTATAATCCACATGAATGATTCACATCAGTATCCCTTTCAAATTTCACACTAGCGCCTCAGGACTGTATGTAAGTTGGAAAGTTTGAATATGGGAGGAACTTCATCTGGCTCGATTAGGTGTGCCAACCAAAATAATGAAATAAAAGACCCAAGAAGAGGAATATGTCTCGGGGGAAGCAGTGAAAGAAAAGACCCAAGCAAAGGAATATGTCTCAAGGGAACTAGTGAAAGAAATGAACCCTTCAAGAGTAAGTGTGATAGTGATATGGATTGGGGTTAATTCATAGCTTATGGTGTCATTGAGTCCATTTCTATGAGCTCCTTTGTGGAGGGTACACTTTCTTTGAGTTGCCAATTTCTAAGCACCATGTTTTTCCAAACCCCTTAATCTACCTTTTTATTTGTCCTCTTATCATATTTTCAAGTCCCCTTCATAAGGTTTCAAGCTATAGCATCATTGCTTTGGGACTGGGGTGAATGCGTAAAGGGTAGAGATCAAGTTTGGATTGGATTTTAGAGTCCTTTTATATTCTTTATTTCTTTCTTTAGCATTATTTTTTCTGTATGTTTCTTTTGCTTAGCAACTGCAATCAAACTCTGGGCCTTCAACCCCTCTTCTCATGAGAAAATGGACCATGAACCATTATTGAATCTTAGTAAACTGTGATAGTCTCCAGGATGGAAGTTGTTAAGCATGGTGGGAAAATAGAACATTACCGTTGTGAGGGCCCCCCAATGGTACCCCTTTTCTTTGGGTGGTGACAACACAAGACTAAGGAACATATGCTGTCGACCAAGGTGAAACAAGGAAACAAATATAACTTCTTGAGTTAGTGATCCATTATCCACAACTTCAACCAATGATAGTCATCCACATGCCTAGTATATTAAGCACAAGACTTCGCATGAAAGAAGGAATAACATACCTCATGGTGACACTTTCTTACCATCTCCCATACATTGAGTTGACAGGATGTGATGAGCTTGGATGATATAAAGTATAAGAGGTAATCTGAGAGGGGTTGTTGAGCTGCTATTTGTGGACATGTTGATTATCATCATGGTTGGGATCACTATCTTCATTGCATACCATGAGACATGGTCTCCTCTAATTACCCCTAGGCATGGGGGGATAACATGAACAAAGGTCTCATTATAGTCGATGCCTTCTTGTTTAGAAAATTCTTTTGTGACCAAGCGAGCTTTATGACACTTAAAACCACCTTCAGAGATAAATTTGGTCTTATAGACCCATGGCCATTTTACGATGTCCTTCCCTTGAGGATGAGTAAAAAAATACCAAGTATGATTCTTCAAAAGATGATTCATCTCATCTTGCATAGCTTGTTCCCTTTCAAGTTTTCCTTATGCATCTGAGTAAGAGATAGGATCACAAGTCTCAAGAACACGCGCAAAGCCATCAAAGCAATACTAGCATGTTGCTTGTGATTATGAGTTTGTCGGCCTGGAGAGACATCACTAACATCAAGTCTAGCAACTTCAATCATTTTAGCGACCCATTTAGGGAGGCAGGAAAAAGGTGAACTAATATCCTCTATAGATAGGTTGTGGATTCTTTAGAGTATCCCATCATGATGCAAGCATGACTCTTTGCGTTCAATTTCTTATTGCAATCATTTGGAATATGAGTCCAAGCAACATAGCCATAGACTCTGAGGTGACTTTCTGAGGGATTTTTTCCACACCATCTCTCGACTAGAGTCATAGAATTTACAACTCCAGTTGGAATACAATTCAAGAGATATTTGGCACAATAAGAATATTTAGTGAAAAAATGAGTCAACATATCTTTCTGAATCCCAATATCTTTCTGACTCGATTCAGTACTCATCCTCATAGGATCACAAGTCTGGTAAGTGGAGGTGTATGTACCACGTATGATAAATTTACGCCTTTTAGAAGGAAAATACTCAAAATTCAGTGGTGACTGTAATAAGCGGCGAGACCTGCGGGGAAGCTGGTCTGGCTCCACGATGACTCAAGGCTCATTATATATAAAAAAACAAATCCTAAGACCAACTAGTAATCAAAGAGCACACCAAAGTAAAATAAACAAAAGTCCAATATGCACACAAACAAGATAAAGTCCCTGAAAGGGGCCTCCCTCTCTAAAGTAGGTATGCCTCACCCAAGAGGGGCCTGAGACTCCTATGATAAATATCGAAGGTAACAAAATTAGTTATAAGGGCCCTCATGGGCTAAACAACCAGTTGGTCAGATCCCCTCTGAGAGGTAATCCTCCATAAAGGATGTGTGCTGTTCGACCCTTATCCGACCTAGGATACTTGCATAATAACCCTTGCAAGTAAACTATGTGGTACCTAAGTCAAGAAACTAATAAACCACGATATAACCGATGCATAGACGAACAATCATAAGTCAGATCCATCGTATGGGCAGGGTAACAAAGCCCAAAACCTCAAAAGCACTGCTTCTCACAGAGGTAAAGGTACTAGAAAGATCCCCATATACAAATAGATCCCCATAAATATATATGACACTAAGAAGGTATCGGTGGGATATCCCTTCAACCAACCTCACGTGACCTCGTTCTTAACTCTAGTGTAAGCAGAGCCTCCTGATATTACCGATTACACAATGAATTTATCCACTCCCTTACTCAGACACATATGTTGATTTAATAGTCTTGGAGAAGTTTACTCACAAAATCCTATTCCAAGGCTCTAAATCCTAAGCTAGTTTCTGCACCCTAGAAAATAAAATCGTTACTAATCAATTTTAAATTATAAGTGTTACTTTTAGTGGCTTTGCTTACTCAAAAAGGTGCGGTCATGAAACTAATGATGTTATGACTCAACAAGTAAAATAAATGAATATGAACACAATGCAAATTCCTAACTTCAATTCCCAATAAATGATATGCTTTTCAAAATGCAATTTTCAATTTAGTTCTGCATGCATTAGTTTGAAAATATCCATAAAAAATCCATTGGTTTGAAAGAAGATAACTAGTGCACATCAACACCAAGAAAGACAAAGCATTTAGAGATATTTTTAGTTTCTTACAAATTCATGTTCTATGACTCTCCCTATCTAGTTTTTTCCATATTTTTGAGCTTTGGACTTAAAATGGTTTGAGTAGGATAAGGGACACTCATATCATCTATTTTTCCAGTGAAAAATTGACCCAAACTCGATAGGAACTATGCAAAAAATTAGGATTCCACTTCTATGTTGGGAACTTTTCTCATGTAACTTTACCATAAGAGTTTTTGGACAATTTAAACACAACACAAATCATGGTATTTATGAAAAAAATGAACAAGAAAGGTGGAAATTTAACTCACCGAAAAGACTACCCTCATTGGAAATATGAATATTATTTCAAATACATGAATAATATTTTCTTCTTCCTTCCATGTCCTTCATGAAAAAGAAGGAATAAATTAATTATGAAAAATGGGTAAGGTCTAAAACCACTTGAACAACAACAATTATTCATTCATCCAGGAAATTGAGTAATTCTAATGATGCATGCATGGATCCTACCTTGCCCCTATTTTCTCTTCCTGCATATGAATATTCTATTTCTATGTATTTTTTGAAGATTTTAATTCTTATCATTCTTCCAAAGATTTTGTTTCTATGCCTTACATGTACCGTTGAGTGAATAACCATTGAGATTTTCATACTCGGTAGATTATGAAAATAACTAAGAGCAATATTTCATTGTTTCCATTTTAATTTTAAAAATACTAATTCGTATAAATCATTCAAAAATGTGTTAAACCTAAAATATAAGTTTCGTTAGTTGAGGATGGAACCTCTAGTTTTTGTTGGGTTATTTTGTGTGTACTACAAGTTCTATAATGAGGTCCACTCTTCCATGTACTCTAGTGGAATTTTCTTATCTAAGATATTCATGTAATAGATATCATTTCTGTGAGTTCAGGTCACCCTAGTTGCTATCTATATTTGTCTCAGTGAGTTAATAATTTGAAAAATCAATTTATTTTCAATAATAATTTTCCCACGAATCATGTAGGAATTTTGCCACAAGTTATAGTTCTACTTCATTGATGGAAACTTCCACTATGGGACTTTGTCCTCAAGGGTTTTTTCCATTTTAATATGGCCCAAATCACTAAAATTTCAAAAAAATAGATGGATGAGAATGGAACTATAACTCATCGGAAAATAAAACTAAAAACAATTATCTACTTATTAACTCACACCCTTTGTCTCACAGGGTTTTTAAAATTATGAACCCACATGTTGTGAATAAATGTGTTCACGTCAAACACTGAAAATAACAATGTAATAAAGAAAAAATGATACAAATCCTTGTTTCATAAGAGGAATGTCACATAAGGATTTCAAATTTTTATGTTCTCTGCAAATTCTTAACCTTGACAAGACATAAGAGGTGTAAACATGGTGATCTTAGTACCCAATAAATCTATGTTCCTACAAAAAAAAGGTTAAAAAATTTCCTTAAGTAGGGAAGGGATAGTGACAACAATTCACATGAGAGCACAACATTCGAGCAAAGGTGAAAGAGAGAGGAGACAAGAGGTGAGAGGATACCACACTAGGGTTGAACTAGTGAAGGAAAGAGAGGTGAGAGGAAATAACTATTATGAGGGAGGGTGAAATTTGGAAATGTTAGCCTCCAACTAGCGAGGGCATTAAAGGTGGAATTATCGTGAGGTGACATGAATGAAGACATGAAGTGACGATGTTAAAAGGAACCATCAAAGGCATTGATGATGGTGAGGTGATATTATCAATATTTTGAAAAGGAACCATTGAAGGCACTAATATTAATTGTAAGGTGACATTAGTGAGGGCATGTGCCATTGATTCTAGCTGAAAGAAATCGTTGAAGGCATGAGGTGAATATGTTCGCATGGGGATGGCAAAGGAACCATAATTTTCTTATGGATATGGTGAACCATACATTCATGTTATAATTTATCCATTGGTGAACCATAAACCTACATTGACAGATCCATAATATCTAGAGGACACAATCAAAAGATTATACATACCTAAATGGTGATTTTTCAATTTAGCAATCGAACATGCAACAAAAAAATTGAGGTGGTGCTCAACATGATACAATGCATGATTGTGTTTCATAATGTTTTCGGATTCAAGAGCCTAGGTAGATATTGACCCTTATGTTCCTCACTGTTGCATGGATCCTTCCCCAACACCAATACTTGATTTAAACATGTGTTTTATGATATTTCCGGTCCAATACTAGAATGGGTGGAGTGATATTCTTATGTTGTCTAGTTGTGCAACACTTCCCACTGAATTGACCTCGTACCAAAATCAAATTCTATAATGTTTTAGGTCCAAGAAAAAACCATGTAGAATTGAAGGGATGAGACATGGAATACAAATGGGATGAAATATGATTAAAATCACAAGATTTCCCTACATGGCGTTCATTCAAGATGAGACAAGGATGGCACATATGCATAGTGGGTGAAGATAAAACATTGACGTGAATAGTAAATAGAGACTATAGGTGCATATGACAATCCTAGAAAGTGTCATACTACCACACTAACAATATCAGGGTTGACTTAATGGATGCGTGTACTAATCATATTCAACTATGTGGTATTGATGATCACAACATGGAAGCTTCAAAAGGACAAGTGGTGGCCCCATATTCCAACACATGGAACTACTAGTGCAAAGGTTTCCAAGCTTGGCAAGGTGCCCCTTCTTATCAAAATTTATGTAAGTATTTGAATCTCAAATTTGAGTGAGAATTTAGTTGGGTGCTATAAATAATTTTAGGTCTGCATGATCATGCAATATTTTCCCTTTATGGTTTTGTCTACATGAGTACTATGCCAAACCTGAAGTTGAATTTTACTTCATTTATAGTTTTTTAAGTCTGATTTGCATAAGTGGATTTTGGACCTAATATTCTCCATACAAAAGAGATATTGATGGGGGTGGTGAGCATAATATTTAAGGATTGAAATAATAGAATTGAATTGTATTTTTTTTTTTTACCTCATCAATGGTGTTGGGTGCCCTTTATTTTGGTAGTGGTTCATAGGCCTAAGGTGTTGGCTCAAAGCCTTTATATTAAGCTCTAAGAATGATACTAGGGTTTTAGGTAGCTTCTTGTGTTTTTGTTGTTGTTGTTTTGAGTGTGTATTTATCCCACACACCTTATTGAATGTATGTGGGGGGTATAGATGTTTGGTCTTTTCTCATAGACATATTTCTCCCTTGTACATAAATGGAGTTTTTTTAAAGGGACAAATTAGTTGACATATGATCAAAACTATCTCATTGTCATTTATTTTGTTTTCTTCATTGATGGTGTTGGGTTCCCTCTATTTTAGTAGTTGTTTGCAATATGTGTGGAAAAACCTTGGGAATTTACAGTAATAAATGGGATACTAGAGACATGTTAACTTTTTAACTTCTTAAAAATTATCTTAATACAATAATAAATGGGATACTAATGGCATTCCTTCCTCCTCCTCTATCCAGCATGTCCTCGATCCTGACCTTATCCTCATGTGCCCTCCTCTCTGTCCTCAACCTCCTTCTCCTTCTCCTCGCACGCAGGTCGACCTCTTTCTCCTCCTCCACGTGCCCTCCTCTCTGCCCTTGACCTCCTTCTCCTTCTCCTCAACCTCCTTTTTCTTCTCCTTCTCCTCACATTCCCTCCCCTCTTCCCTTGACCTCCTTCTCCTTATCCTCCTTCGCGTGCCCTCCTCTATACCCTGACCTCCTTCTCCTCCTCCTCGTGCGAGCTACCTCCTCCGTGTGCCCTCCTCTCTTCCCTAACCTCCTCTTCTTCTCCTATCTCACGCGACTTACCTCCTCTCTGATCTGACTTCCTTCTCCTTATAGCTCACACAAACTACCTCCTCTCTACTCCGACCTCAACCTTCTCCTCCTAGATCACGCAGGACGTTGAAATGTGTCTTTTGGTTTTGTTTTGTTTTCAAACTTATGTTTTGTTATTTGTTTTTTTTTTGGTATT
>SNQJ01S0035236.1:6044-26390 GCA_010110895.2 Picea sitchensis
CCATGCCACAATACATTGATGAATAAAATTAATGAGATGAACTTTAACATTTGAGAAATTTAGTTATTGTAGTCATAAGTTATTACTGTATTTAACATTTACCTGCTGAGGCACAGCGGGTGCCTTTCCACGGTCACCCTGGATAGATGTAGCAGGTGATTTTTGGCCACGGTCACCCTGGACAGAAGTTGACACAATAAATCAATCAACAAAAGTTATAAAATTCACCCGTAACATTTAAAAAATGAAATATTGCAGTAATATCAGAAAAAAAATAATGAAATTTTATATATTTAGTTGTTGTAGTCATAAGTTGTTACTGTATTTAACATTTACCTGCTGAGGCACAGTGGGTGTCTTTCCACAGTCACCCTAGACAGATGTAGCGGGTAATTTTCTACCACAGTCACCCTGGACAAAAGTTGACACAATAAATCAATCAACAAAAGTTATGAAATTCACTTGTAACATTAAAAAAATGAAATATTGTAGTAATATCAGAAAAAATTAATGAAATTTCATAAATTTAGTTGTTGTAGTCATAAGTTGTTACTTCATTTAGCATTTACCTGCTGAGGCACAATGGGTGCCTTTACACGGTCACCCTGGAAAGATGTAGAGGATGATTTTCGGCCATGGTCACCCTGGACAAAAGTTGACACAATAAATCAATCAACAAAAGTTATGAAATTCACCTGTAACATTTAAAAAATGAAATATTGCAGTAATATCAGAAAATAAATAATGAAAAATGAAATATATGCAGTAAAAAATTGAAATATTGCAGCGATAAATTATAACAATGATTGAGCAAAGGTTGAGTTGAATGGTATGTAAAATATTTACCCACATAGCCACACCCCATTCATCTATTCGATTTAAGTTGTAATCGATCAACAACTCTTCACCTGGAACTATTGTTTTTGTTGCACATACAAATATATGATTTCCTTCACGTCCCTCAAATATGCAATTCGTTTTCTTAGTTGTTGTCACTGATCATGTACTATTTATAACACTAGCAATGTTTCCAGTAGCTTTTGGCCTTCCATCAATATACATAGTTTCCCCTTTATTTTGATTGTTATCTACTAGTTGTATATAATTTGCAGCAACTTCATATATTCACATACTTCGCGTATACCAGACCAACATCAACCAATGATTGTATTTGTATAATGGTCCAACATACTCCATCAATTCAGTTATAGTGCCATAGTCAACCTTTATTCCATCCATGGAAAATAACCCCAATACATGTAAGGACGAAGGAGCAATGCGATACATCCTCCCACTGATGAAGAAATTTGTGTCCACTTCAGGTAGCTCCTTAGGTTCTCATATTTGCAGTAGATGTCTATACCTCAAGGGAAAATCAATGTCACCTATGCTCTCAGCATCATAATTACATGACCATCCATTGGCAATTAAAAATTGCATGCATATACAAAATATTTTCCTTACCTTTTTAGACCTAGTTGATCTAGAACCGGTAGATCTAGTACAACATGTCTCACTTTCAACCTCTTTTAGTATATATTGATCATCACTCAAGGAAGATAGATCTGACAAATACCTATTTGGTAGTACCTACACTCATTAAAACAAGAAGATAAGTTATCGTGCGAATATAAGTTTGTGGTACCAACACTCGAAAAAACGAGAAGATAACTTAGCGAGCAAATATTTAGGGAACCCATGTTTTGCTTGGAGAATATACTTGATTTTATTGTATGTAACAAACTTATCGGGGTCCTTGTTTACTTGATTCATATCATACTTGGCATCCCATTATTGTTATATTGGTATTCTTTGGGGTGTGAGTCTTCTCTTTTATAGTTTCATATAGTTGCATAGTTGCATAAGTTGCATATAGTTGTATATAGTTGCACAGTTGCATATAGTTTCATATAGTTTCATAGTTGCATATAGTTGCATAAGTTGCATATAGTTGCATATAGTTTCATATAGTTACAATATAGTTGCATAAAGTTGCATATAGTTTCATAAAGTTGCATATAGTTGCATAAGTTGCATTGTTGCATAAAGTTGCATATAGTTGCATAAGTTGCATAGTTGCATATAGTTGCATAAGTTTCATATAGTTGCATATAGTTGCATAGTTGCATAAGTTGCATATAGTTGCATAGTTGCATAAGTTTCATTGTTGCATAAAATTTCATGTTGGATAAAGTTTCATAAGTTCCATAAAGTTGCATAAGTTGCATAAGTTGAATAAGTTGCATAAGTTGCATTGTTGCATAAAGTTGCATAAAGTTGCATAGTTGCATAAAGTTGCATAAGTTGCATAGTTTCATAAAGTTGTATAAGTTTCATAGTTGCATGTTGCATAAAGTTGTGTAGTTGCAATAAGTTGCATAAGTTGCATAGTTTCATAACTTGCATAGTTGCATAAGTTGCATAAACTTGCATATAGTTGCATAGTTGCATAAACTGCATTGTTGCATAAGTTGCATGTTGCATAAAGTTGCATAAAGTTTGCAAGTGATTCCCTAATTTCAATTTAAGTAATTCCCTAGTTTCAGCTTATGTCTGAGATTATTTATTAACAATACATGTGTTTGTGTTCTTTTACTTAATGCAGATTCACATTTGGAATTTTAAGGGGAGGACAAGACACAATATTTTGTCACTTTTCCTCGTATTCTCTCTTACTCCACTCAAAGTAGGCTCAGACTCTTGCCTCCTTTCCCTTCTCCCTTTGATCCAGTTGTCACCTATATTCCTTTCCTCCATTCAGGAAAGATTTTGACATAGTGTTCAAGTCATTGTTTGTCTCGTAGGTGTACATGGGGCAAGCCATATTATCATATTAAAATAAAAACTTCTTCTATAGCATGTCCCAACATGATTTCACATGGAATAATCAATACTTAGGTAAGTCCATATATCATGTTCTCTACCTTCCTCTATTTCACTATTTCATTTACTTTCATATTGTAGTTTTTTCTTTCTTAATCAAGTGGTAGGTAGACTTGTTCTTCTCCCTCCTCTCATAGCGCATATTACTTGTCATGAATTGATGCTTATCACCTCTCTTTTCTCTTTGTTAGCATTGTTTGCAAGAATATTCCCATGGGAAACCCATGTGTATTTCCACTTTTCATAGATCATAGTGTGTTGAAACCCCTCATTTTGAGTCCTTTACCTTAGTCTAATGTGTGATTATGTCTTTCCATGTGATTTCTAGTGCCATCATGTAGCCCTATATTGTGTTTATCCTTCCTTGGTCATATGTTTGTCTATGGTAGATGTAATATACCATATATAAAAAGTATGCAGAACATAAATAAAATGCTAGAAATGGTAGAATAACAGCAATATAACCAGAAAAATCGCCACAATAGCACTAAAATGATATAAGAATAACAACAGAAATAACACTTTGATTCTGAAAGAAATGTTCACGGGCCTCTTCGAGGGGACAAGCTCCAGTTGAGCAGAGATCTATTACAATAATATCCAAGCTAGGGTTCTCATACCCTCGACTCCTATTTCTACTAAATATGCCTATCAAAAGAAGCATCTAGAGGAAGATCCTTCTAGAAGCAGAAGCTTCTATTAGGTCTTCTTACATTCGACTTCTTGATGCAGGAGCATCTCAATCAAGCCAGTGCAGAGATAAAAGACAGCTGGAAAAGCATCCAATGAAAATTTTGAAAATATTTTGAAGTTAATGTGCCAATCTTAAATGAGATAATTAAGAAGGAGCACACTTGTATAATGTAAATGGACCTTGAGCGATTCGCTCTCATCCTTAGTAGGTAGAAATCATTTATGCTAGTTATTAAGTAGATAGAATTTAATGTTTAGATTTGACAGTTTTAGAGTACAAGAGGGAAACGGGATATAGACACCCTCATTATGTATTGTAACATTATTATGATGAGGATTATGAAGAGAACGAGCATACAGAGTTGAGGAGATATAGAGATTTATAGTTTGAATACACCCATGTATATATATTTGAATTAATAGAAAAGAATTATGATTCAAATTCATGGAGTTGTGTTGGTTCTCTGTGTATGCATATTGAATGTTATGCTCATGGTTATTTTACTCTTTCTGATGTATGTTTTCTTTTATGCTATACATGAATGATTTCTTATTAAATGTTGGAAGTATGAGAGGAGAGAAAGAGTAAGGGAAATGAGTTTCAATTGTTTCTCTATCTGAGTGAGAATTCCTGCAAGGAGTGCAGTAGAAGTTGTCCGCAAGGAGTGCGTTGACAAGAATTCAGGGTTGTGTCTCTGAAGACTTAGATAGTTTTTCTCTTGTTCTCATCTCTTTAGGAGTGCAGTTAGGTAAAGGATCCGTGCAAGGTGTGCGTAGGCCAAGAGTAGAGTTTCAGGTTTTCTAGCCTGAGTGAAGTTGTTGGAGGACTATTGCTGCAGGGAGTGCACAGAGTCGAAAAGGTTTCATAACTTGAAGTGCTTGAAGGTTTTCCGCAAGGAGTATGCATAGGGATTATCTTTAAAGACTCATACTTGTGGAATAGCCTGAGAAAAGGTTAAAGTCCTTGAATTTCTTGAAGGGAAGCAAGAGACTAGTGCCTTGAAGTGTTGTAAGAAGGCGCAGTGAAATTGTTTTGCAGGAGAACAAATTCTGTAAGGAAATATTGTGTTCGTTCATAGGAATTGTCAAGGAAGCTTTTGGACGGTCGGAATTCTCCGTTGAGAATTCGTGAAGTCCCATGAGTTGTCAGATCTCGCAGAGTAGCAGGGGAGTTATGGAGATTATTTTAAAGGTTCAAGCTCAGGAGAGACAGAATTGTCGATCCAAGTCAATAGGGGTCATTGGATCTACTCATAGATTTCCATTTTGGGATCTCGTGAGTTGAAGTCCCGAAACCTTTACATCAAAGTTCACAAAATCACAGAGGTTTGAAACGACTATGTGCGGCAGTAGAAGCCAGCAAGGTGGACAGGTGGCAAACAGTTGACGTGGAGGTCAATTGCATTGACTGTTTTGGGTTTTCATGAGTTGAAGTCCTGAAAACATTGCATTAGGACTCGCAAAATCATGAAGTCCGAAACTCTGATAAGGCGGAAGGTTTTGTTGTGGGGCCAACACTTGGTCACATGTCGGAATCCAAGCATTTCTGCATTTTAGGGTTTGTGGTAACATAGGACTCGGTATTGAGAGTCTTGAACTCCTGATATGCGAGATAACACTGACCGTTAGATCGAGGGAGAACTCATAGCTGTAGATCTCCAAAAAGGGGATTTTAGGATTTTGGTAAATCAGAAATCGGGGTTTTGGGAGTCGAAGGGACGAGTTGCATGACATCGCAACTCCCAAAATCATGATAAGAAGAAATCTGAAATACAAACGGGGAAAAGTGAAGAGTTGACTATTTCAGGAATTCGAGATTCGGGGGTCTGAGCGACAAGGCACTCGACCACAGGATTCGTGAAATTGCGAAGTCTGATTCCGTGAAGCGTGAAGGAGGAATCCCACGAGGATTTGTTGTGGTTGCGAATTTTCAAAAAGGAAAATAGAAGAGTTGATTAAGAGCTCTTAGGGCCGAGAGAAAGGAGAAGATCCTGTGTATGTGAACCTTCCAGACTGTGTGTTGAGGAAGGTTGCGTCATCTTTGGTATCAGAGCATAGAAAGGTTTCTTTCTTTCTGTAGCAGGAAAAAAAAAAGGAAATTTCACCATGTCACTGAGGAGAAGAGATAGACAATCACTCGATCCGCCAGAGGAGAGGGAAATGCCAAGAAGAAGGGGTAGACAGATGCCTGATCTATCCATGGAAAGAGAGATGCGTGATTTACGTGCCAGAGTTGAAGATATGGAGACAGAATAGAGGCACACAACTGATGTTGGGGATCTCAATGAGTCTGAGAATGAAGATGAAGCTAGACATGGAGAAGAAGAAGTCACGGAAGAAGATGTAGCAAATGAACGCTTGCTTAAAGTCGTTGCAAGAATGGGCACAACGATGAAGATGGACATTCTGGTATATGAGGGAAACCTGGATGCTGAAGAGATTCTAGACTGGATTAGAGATCTGGACACATACTTTGACTACGAAGATGTCAAAGAAGACAAGAAGGTCAAGCATGTTGTCACAAGATTAAAAGGACATGCAACGTTGTGGTGGGATGAACTACAAGCTGACAGGCGTTGCCAAGGCAAACATAAAATCAAAAGATGGGACAGGATGATTGCAAAGATGAAGGAAAAATTCATCCCCAGAGATATCAAATTAATCTATTGAGGAGGATGCAGAACCTGAGACAGAAGCTGATGTCAGTGAAGGAATACACTGAATAATTTTACAGGCTGAACATCATAGCAGGTCATCGTGAAAGAAATGATGAGAAGGTAGCAAGGTATATGAATGGCCTGAGATATAAAATTTAGGATGAGATGAGCATGTTGACCATCTGAATGGTGGAAGATGCTTATCATATGGCTCTGAAAGCTGAAGAGAAACTGAGCCGAAAGAAGGGTCAAAGAGGGCGTGGAAGAAGTCATCCCAGGGGAAAGTCAGTTGTCCAGGAAAGAAATCAGAAGCCTAAGGAAGAGTGGAAGAAACCTCAACCTCAGATTGAGAGAGGTGGAAGCTCACAGTGAAGGTAGTACGTTGGAAAGAGAGGGAAATATACTAATCCAAGAGGAGAGTATGCTGATAACAACATGTTTCCTCGTACTAGTGGTAGAGGCAGAGGAAGAGGTGGAGTGGTAAAGTGTTTCACATGCAGAAAGGATGGACACAAGTCTTTTGAATGTCTAGACAAGAAGAAAGAGGAAGGAGAGGCTCACATTTCCGAAGCTCAAAGATGGAATGTTGAGGCAGAAGATGTTGAAGGTGGAAGATCGTTGATGATGCAAAAAGTTATCTTAACGCCAGAGAACGAGGTGGAGAGTCTAGTGCAAAGAAACATACTTTTTTGGACTGCTTGCAAAACCAAAGATAGAGTATGCAAGGTCATTATAGACAGTGGAAGCACGGATAATCTCGTTTCAACCGAGATGCTAGAAAAGATGGAGCTGGAAACGATTGATCATCCAAGACCATACAAGGTTTCGTGGTTGCAAAAAGGACATCAGGTAAATGCCACTAAACAATGTTTAGTTGAAATTAAGATAGGGGGATATAATGATAAGATATTGTGTGATGTTATTCCTATGGATGTTTGTCATCTATTGTTGGGTAGACCATGGCAATATGACAAGAATGTGATTCATGATGGGAGAATGAACACATATACCCTAGAGAAGAATGGGAGAACTCACATGTTGTTTCCAATCAAAGATAAGGAGGTGAAACTTGAAGTAAGAAACACTGTACTTCTCATGAGTGGGAAGGAACTCCTTACCAAAGTTAAGAAGAAGGAGGAACCACAATTCATTGTGGTCAGGAAGCCGAAGATTATCTTAGCCCATAAGAAGGTAGATGATTTACCAGAAGAAGTTCAGGAACTATTGGAAGATTTCGTTGGCATAGTAGTGGATGAACTACCTCATTCATTGCCACCAATCAAAAGTGTGAGTCATCATATTGACCTCATACCAGGAGCTAGTTTTCCAAACAAATTAGCGTACATATTAACGCCGTAGGAGAATGAAGAGGTCAAAAGACAGGTCCAAGATCTGTTGGATAAAGGGTTGGTTAGAGAAAGCTTGAGTCCATGTGTTGTTCCGACAATACTTAGTCTGAAGAAAGACGGAGGCTGGAGGATGTGTACTGACTCAAGGGTGATCAACAAGATAACTATCAGGTACAAATTTCCATTTCCAAGGATGGATGATCTGATGGATTTCTTAAGTGGAGCAAAATGTTTTTCAAAAATTGATTTGAAAAGTGGATATCACCAGATTCGTATGGGAGAAGGTGATGAATGGAAGACAACATTCAAAACCAACGAAGGGTTGTATGAATGGCTTTTTATGTCATTTGGCTTAATAAATGCATCGAGCACTTTTATGAGATTGATTAATGAAGTCCTGAAGGATTTCATCGAAAAGTTTTTTATCGTATATCTTGATGATATATTGATTTTCAACAGAATAGAGGTTGAACACTTGAAACATTTGGCTACAGTGATGAAGAGGCTACAGCAGGAGAAGTTGTTGGTAAATATGAAGAATTCCTCATTCATGAAGACAAAGCTCATTTATTTGGGTTTTGTTATTTCTGCAGATAAATTGAGGATGGATCCAGATAAAGTGGAGGTAATTAAGAATTGGCCATCACCGAAGAATATCTTTGAGGTGAGAAGTTTTCATGGATTAGCTAGTTTCTACCGAAAATTCATCAGGAATTTCAGTGGAATTAGTGCAGCAATGATGAACATGGTGAAGAAAAAACATAAGTCTTTTCATTGGATAGAAGAGGCTGAAAAGAGTTTTTATTTGTTGAAGAGGAAAATCACGGAACAACCAATTTTGGTGTTGCCAGATTTTCGAAAGACATTTCAAGTGAAATGCGATGCAAGTGGATTTGCAATAGGGGTGGTCTTGAGTCAAGCAGACAAACTAGTGACATATTTCAGCGAGAATATGAATGAAGCGAGAATGAAGTACTCCACATATGACAAGGAGTTCTATGCTATTGTTCAAGCATTGAAGAAATGGAGGCATTACTTAATTCCCAAGGAGTTTGTTTTATACAGCGATAATCATGCATTGCAATTTGTGACTCAACAGGAAAAGTTGAATCAGAGACATGTTAAATGGGTAGAATATATGCAAAATTTCACTTTTGTGATTAAACATATTTTTGGTACTGCTAACAAAGTCACTGATGCTTTAAGCAGGAAGTGTTTGCTATTGCAGGAGTTCAGAGTCAAAACGTTGGGTTTTGATGATCTCAGAAACATGTACAGTGATTATCCAAATTTTAAGGAGGTGTATGAAGCAGCTGAGAATCCAATTCTCAGAGATAGAAGCCAGTGGGTCGAGTACATAATCTAGGACAGATTGTTATTCATAGGCAATCAACTTTGTATTCCAAAGTGCTCCATGAGGAAGAATTTTCTGAAGGAGAAACATAGTGGAGGATTGGTCGGACACTTCAGTCATGAAAAGACATTTGTAAAGCTAAATAAGTGATACTTTTGGCTAGGCATGTGAGAAGAAGTTAAGATATTTGTGGACAGATGCAAAATTTGTCCACATTCGAAAAGAAGGAGGCAAAATGCAGGGTTTTATCAACCTTTACCCATAGCTGAGAAGCCGTGGGATGAAATCAGCATGGATTTCATATTGGGATTGCCAAGGACACAAAGAGGATTTGACTCAATCTTTGTGGTGGTGGATAGATTTTCCAAGATGGCACATTTCATTCCGTGTCAGAAAACCAGTGAAGCAACTCACACTGCGAACCTGTTTTTCAAAGAAGTCATTCGACTTCACGGCTTACCAAGGAGCATAGTTTCGGATAGAGATACGAAGTTCATAGGGAATTTCTGGAGGACATTGTGGAAGAATCTAGAAACTAACTTGATGTTTAGTTCTGCTTATCATCCTCAGGCAGATGGACAAACATAAGTAGTGAACAGGAGTCTGGGAGACTTACTGAGGAGCTTGGTGACATAACACCACAGCCAGTGGGACAATATATTACCACATGCGGAATTTTCTTATAACGACTCAGTTAACAGAAGCACAGGGCATAGTCCATTCCAGATTGTTTATGGGATGCAACCAAGAGGAGTTTCAGAATTGAGAGATTCAGGATTGAATGGAACTAGGAGCACAAGTGCGGAAGATTTCACAGAGGCAATGAAGGAACTTCACAGCCAGGTGAAGGAGCGATTACAGAACTCAAACTAGGAGTATAAATGCAGGGCCGATCAACACAAAATGCATCTTCAATTTGAATTTGGTGACTTGATTCTGGTACATTTGAGAAAGGAGAGGTTCCCAAGAGGAACATATAATAAACTCAAGATGAAGAAAATTGGACCATGTAAGATCTTGAGGAAATTTGGGGAAAATGCTTATGAGATTGAATTACCCGATGGGATCGGAATTTCTCTGATATTCAATGTCTTAGATTTGTACCTGTATAAAACTGAGGAAGTAGGAGCAGGTGATAAGCAACCAAAGGTTCAATGGCGAAAGAAGATGCCAGTTGCAGAAAATCCGTAGATGGAGCGCATACTGGATAAAAGGGTCAATAAGAGGACCAGAAGAAAGGAATACTTTGAGTATTTGGTCAAATGGAAGGACCATCCAGTTAAAGATGCCAGCTGGGAGAATGAAGCAGAGATACAGAAGCATGGACAGACCATGCGCGAGCTCATGGATAGGAGCCCATGAAAATTTTCCAGCAAGGGAGTATGATGCAGGAGCATCTCAAGCGAGCCAGCGCGGAGATAAAAGATAGCTAGAAAAGCACCCAGCGAAAATTTTGAAAATATTTTGAAGTTAATGCACCAATATTAAATGAGATAATTAAGAAGGAGCGCACTTGTATAATGTAAAAAGACCTTGAGCGATTCACTCTCGTCCTTAGTAGGTAGAAAGAATTTATGCTAGTTAATGCAAGTAGATAGAATTTAATGTTTAGATTTTACAGTTTTAGAGCGCAAGAGGGAGACAGGATATAGACACCCTCATTGTGTATTGTAACATTATTATGATGAGGATTATGAAGAGAAAGAGCATACAAAATTGAGGAGAGATAGAGAGTTGTAGTTTGAATACACCCATATACAGAGATTTGAATTAATAGAAAAGAATTATGATTCAAATTCATGGCGTTGTGTTGGTTCTCTGTGTATGCGTATTGAATGTTATGCTCATGGTTATTTTACTCTTTCTTTTGTACGTTTTCTTTTATGTTGTACATGAATGATTTCTTATTAAATGTTGGAAGTCTAAGAGGAGAGAAAGAGTAAGGGAAATGAGTTTCAATTGTTTCTCTGTCTGAGTGAGAATTCCTACAAGGAGTGCAGTAGAAGTTGTCTGCAAGGAGTGCATTGACAAGAATTCAGGGTTGTTTCTCTGAAGACTCAGATAGTTTTTCTCTTGTTCTCATCTCTTTAGGAGTGGAGTTAGTTAAAGGAGTTGTGTAAGGTGTGCGCAGGCCAAGAGTAGAGTTTTAGGTTTTCTAGCCTGAGTGAAGTTGTTGGAGGACTGTTGCTACAGAGAGTGCACAGAGTCGAAAAGGTTTCAACACTTGAAGTGTTTGAAGGTTTTCTGCAAGGAGTTCATGCAGGGATTCTCTTTAAAGACTCAGAGTTGTGGAATAGCCTGAGAAAAGGTTTAATTCTTTTAATTTATTAAAGGGAAGAAAGAGACTACTGCCTTGAAGTGTTGTAAGAAGGCGCAGTGAAGTAGTTTTGCAGGAGAACAAATTTCGTAAGGAAATATTGTGTTCGTTTGTATGAATTGTCGAGGAAGCTTTTGGACGGTCAGAATTCTCCATTGAGAATTCGCGAAGTCCCGCGAGTCATCAGATCTCGCAGAGTAGCAGGGGAGTTATGGAGATTATTTTAAAGGTTCAAGCTCAGGAGAGACAGAACCATCGATCCAAGTCAACAGGGGTCATTGGATCTACTCGTGGATTTCCATTTCGGGATCTCGTGAGTTGAAGTCTCGAAACCTTTACATCAAAGTTCGCAAAATTGTGAAACACGAAATCGCAAAGGGTCGAAAGGACTGTGTGGGGCCATAGAAGATAGCAAGGTGTCCAGGTGGCGAACAATTGATGTGGAGGTCAATTGCGTTGACTGTTTCGGTTTTTCGTGAGTTGAAGTCCCAAAAACATTGCCTTAGGACTCGCGAAATCGCGAAGTCCGAAACTCTGATAAGGCAGAAGGTTTTGTTGCGGGGCCAAAACTTGGGCACGTGTCGGAATCCAAGATTTTTCGTCATTTCGGGGTTTGTGGTGACATAGGACTCGATATCGAGAGTCTTGAATTCCCGATACGTGAAATAACGTTGACCGTTAGATTGAGAGAGAACTCATAGTTGTCGATCTCCAAAAAGGGGGATTTTAGGATTTCAGTAAATCGAAAATTGGGGTTTTGGGAGTCGAAGGGACGAGTTGCATGACATCGCAACTCCCAAAATCATGATAAGAAGAAATCTGAAATACAAATGGGGAAAAGTCAAGAGTTGACTGTTTCGGGAATTCAAGATTCGGGGGTCTAAGCGACAAGGCACTTGACCACAAGATTCCCAAAATCGCGAAGTTTGATTCCATGAAGCGTGAAGGAGGAATCCCGTGAGGATTTGTTGTGGGTGTTTATTTTCTGAAAGGAAAATAGAAGAGTCGATTGAGAGCTCTTCGCGCCGAGAGAAAGGAGAAGATCATGTGTATGTGGACCTTCCGGCCTGTGGGTTGGGGTGGGCTGCATCACTTATTCTATTTTATTAAAAGGCCTTATTCATATTAACCTTTAGTACATCTGAATATATTGTTCTACTTATGTGCAAGTTAGGACCCCAACATGTCCTCCCCCTTAAAAACAACCTTGTCCTCAAGGCTTGAGATGTGGAAATTGCTGCAAAATGGTAGATGGTTCCCAAGTGGCATCTGCTGGAGTTGTATCTTTCCACTGGAATAACACTTCCTTGATGGTTCTCTGATGTAGGAAACGTTCACGCTGGTCCAAAACTGCTTATGGATGTAGCCAAATGGATCCTTCTTCGGCTAACTGGGGAAGGTTGGTTTGAATTTGGCACTTAGTTCCAATCACCTTCTTTAAGCATGAAATATGAAAAACAGGATGTAGCTTAGAATGACTGGGCAAAGCTAAATGATAGGCCACATGTCCCACATGCTTGAGAACGGTATAAGGACCATAAAATTTGGGCACTATCTTCTGAAAATGCTCGGCCTTGAGGGAATTTTGCTTGTAAGGTTGCAGTCAAAGAAACACCTGATCCCCTTGTGCAAATTGACGTTCAGAGCGATCTTGATCTTCTTGTTGCTTCATGTGATTCTGTGCCATGACCAAATTCTCTTTGAGGGTACGAATAATAGCCTCTCGAATTGTAAGCGCTTGGTCAACTGCATGGACCTTCAAGACACCAGGTAATTATGAGAGAACTGAAGGTGAATTTTGTCCATATATCACCTCAAAAGGAGTCATGCATGTAGCTGTGTGGTATGAAGTGTTGTACCACCATTCAACTAGGGGTAACCTTTGAGGCCACTGATTTTTATTTTCTGAGGAAAAACACCTCAAATATGTTTCCAAACACTTATTGAAAACTTATGTTTGACCATCAGTCTGGCGATGATAAGTTGTGCTGAGATGCAATTGGGTGCCTTGTAGCTTGAACAGTTCTTGCCAAAAATTGCTAGTGAAAGTTGGGTCGCGATCAGAAACAATAGAATGTGGCATGCCATGAATCATGAAGACATGATCTATGAAAAGTTGAGCGATCATGGATGCAATAAATGGATGTTGAAGAGCACATAAATGAGCATACTTGGAAAGGGGATCAACAACCATCGTGATGATTGATTTATTTCCCAATTTGGGTAAGCCTCTAATAAAATCCATAGAGATATCCCTCCAAATAGCAGGTGGAATTGGCAGCGGTTGTAGTGTGCTTGGAGATTTGACTGTTTCACCCTTGTTGTGTTGACACACATCACATTCAGCTACAAAATTATGAATGTCTTGTTTCATGCCATCCCAGAAAAAAGAGCATTTGACCCTGTCATAGGTTTTGGTAAACCCGGAGTGCCCAACTGTGGGTGTAGCATGAATCTCAGAAAGCACCGTGGATTTAAGTTTGGATTGTTTACTTAAATACAAACAACCTTTGTATCGAAGCTCATCATGGATCCAAGAGTACCCTGGGGAAGCTGGAGCATTGGACTGCAATTGTTGGATTAACTGGGAACTTTTGGGATCTTGTAGCCATTCCTGGCGGACGACTTGGAGCCAATATGGTACAATGAAGGAAAGAGAAAAAAGGGATCTGTCATCTTCATACTTTCAGGAAAGTGCATCCGCAACCACATTTTGTTTACCTTTTTTGTAAATGATCTCATAATCATATCCAAAGAGCTTGGTCACCCATTTTTGTTGCTCCAGGGAGGAAATGTGTTGTTCCATAAAATACTTGAGGCTTTGATGGTCTGTCTTAATTTGGAAGCGTTTCCCCAATAGATAAGGGCGCCACAGATCAACGACATGCATAATAGCCAACATTTCCTTTTCATAGATTGATTTGCCCAGATTTATTTTAGACATTTGCTTGCTGGTAAAGGCCAAAGGCCGACCCTCTTGAATAAGGACAACACCAATTCCTTTCCCTGAAGCATCACATTCCAAGACAAAGGTATTTTTGAAATCAGGAAGGGCTAGGACTAGGGTGGTGCACATGGCCATCTTGAAGGTTTGAAAATCTTGAGCAGCGGCTAGAGCCCAAGTGAAAGAGTTTTGTTTTAAGAATGTAGTGAGAGGTGTTGCAATCTTTCCATAATTCTTAACAAACTTGCGATAATAACCTGTTAAGCCCAAAAATCCACGCAAGATTTTGGGAGTCTTTGGGTGAGGCCAGTCTTGCATAGCTTCAATCTTTTTAGGATCCATCTTGACATCATCCTTTCCAACCAGATGACCCAAGTACTCAACTTCTGAGGCGCCAAAAGCACATTTAGACTATTTCAGGAAAAGTTGGTGTTGAGAGAGTAGATGGAGAACTCAATCCACATGGGCAAGATGGTCTGTCCATGTTTTTCTATAGATGAGGATATCATCAAAGAAAACTAAGACAAAATGACGGAGAAAAGGATGAAATACATGATTCATGAGGCTTTGGAAGGTGGAGGGGGCATTACACAAGCCGAAGGGCATGACCAAAAACTCATAGTGGCCCTCATGAGTTCTAAAGGAAATCTTGGGAATGTTTTCCTCTTTCATACGTATCTGGTGGTAGCCATAACTAAGATCAAGTTTAGTAAGGAACTGGGCGCCACTCAATTCATCCAAGAGGTCATCAATGACAGGAATGGAAAATTTGTCTTTAATGGTAAGTTTGTTGAGGGCACAGAAGTCAGGACACATTCGCCAAGAACCTTCTTTCTTCAAGACCATGACCATAGGAGAAGAATAGGAGCTCGTACTAGGGCGGATAACGCTTACGTTAAGGATTTCTTGGACCATTTTCTCAATTTCATTTTTTTGGGAAAAGGGGTGACGATACAGATGGATATTGGGAGGAAGTCTTCCTGGTACAAGGGGAATGGAATGATCATGAACACCATGGGAAGGAGAGAGTCCCTGGGGAGTGTAAAATACCACTTGATGTTTAGAAAGGATGGATTGGAGGTCTTGCAGCACTGAGGGTGTTTATGTTGCTTGTATGGCATGGAGTTGGGCAATAACACCAGAATGACCTTTTCTGAGCAACTTTTCCATGCGATGGGAACTAATTATCTCAAGTGAACCGACAGTGATGCCTTGGAACTTATATTTTTTCCCCTCCTGGTCTAATTGTATGGTTAATTCCTTAAAATCCATGAGAATGGGACCCAAAGTCCTTAGCCAATCTGCACCCAACACAATGTCACAACCACCCATGTTGATAGCAAACATATGAGATTTGAGGTGCTAGTCACCAATTTGGAGACGCACATTTTCACAACGCCCTCCACATTTCATGGAGCCACCATTGGCAATCATGATTTAGAAATTATTGATGGCATGGATGTAGCAATGAGTTTCTTGGGCAATGCGGGGATGAATAAAATTATGGGTGCTTCCACTATCAACCAGAATGATGACCTTCCTATGCTTGATGTAACCGATGAGCTTGAGGGTTTGGGGAGCAGAGAAGCTGGTGAGATAATTTAGGGAAATGATCGGTTCTACTTCGGGAGGATCTAAGGGAGGGGTTATGTTAGTGGTTTCAGGTGACTCAAACACAAGGGGAGTTTCAACATCCTCTTCTGAAATATCCCTTGAGATGGCCATAAAAAGATTTTGTTCCTTACACTTGTGGCCCAAGAAATATTTTTCATCACAATTATAACAAAGGCCTTTGAGCTGGCATTCAGCCGTTTCATCCCTGGTCAATATTTGGATCTTTAGTGGGGCGGAGGGAGTAGTGGGATTTATTGTTTTAGTGCAAGGGATAAATGAGGGTTTCTGGTTTTGAGAAGATACAACTTGTTGTTCTTCCTTATCTCTTTTAGTAGCCTCCACCCAACTCTAAGGTGGAGCCATGAAGACATGGGCCTGAATCTCATCCTTGAGGCCACTGATAAAACACTCTTGGAAAAAGGCATCAAACATGCCCTCTGTTAGAAAATCCAGGTGCTCAAAAGAAGCTATAAAGTCTTCCACTGTTCCTGATTGTTTCAACTTTGTCAAATGGCCCAAATGGTTGGTGTCAGTGTCAAAGCGTTCATAAATCTCTGCCACAAATTGTTTCCAAGCAATATACTCTTGACGGGAAGTTTTTCTCCATTGCCACCATTGCCAACGTTCTTGATCTAGATGGAGAACACCATACCGGAGTTTGGCCAAGTCATATGTAATTCTGTATAAAGAGAAATAATGTTCCATTTGGGTTACCCAAACAGTGGGATCCGAGCCATCAAATTTGGTCACATCCACCCGTGGAAGGCGTAGGTCACGTTGAAAGTGATGGTGCTAAAAGTTAGACAAATGTTTAGCTTTAGTATATGAAGGTGAGTCATATGAAGGGTTATCTATAAGGATATGCATNACTCCGATCTGAAGAATATTGTAGTGATGAAATGCCCAAATGCTTAACCAGGAAGAAATGTGTAGTTATTTGGAAACCCGAACACAATTGTGTAGCAAGAGATCTTGTCTATTTTAATTTGTTAATGTTTCTGTCCCCAAGGGTTAGGTATTCAAGGGTTCTACAGACAAGGGTTTTCCCTACGCTATAGCTCTTTGATATATGTGCGGGGTCCAACAGTAGTACTCGGCCCAATATCTCAGGGAACTACTGAGGATAGACCATACCCTTATCCGTACTACCCAACTACCCAGGTACTAGAGAGTGTCTTCCCGAGTGTTGTTCTCGGTGGCACTATAGCAGTCAGGTGGCCAATCAGTTTATTTAAAGAGGGCTTCAGGTAATCTAGGCTGATCCATACACAAGTGTTGTCTGATGCGCTACCACTTTAAGGGGTACCAACAAGGGTTACAAGGGTGGCCAACATATGTGCACTTAAGTACCCCTTGTATTTCATGCCTGTATGAATCCCTCAACCATGGGTTTATGCATGTAACGACAGATCTATGTGGCTTAAAGACACCGGAATACGTCTCTACCCTGAAAAAAAAAATTAAGCCACAATTTCTACTGAGGAAAGTGCTCTGATACCACTTGTAATATACCAGATATAAAAAGTATGCAGAACAGAAATAAAATGCTAGAAATGGCAGAATAACTACAATATAACCAGAACAATCACCACAATAGCACTAAAATGATATAAGAATAACAACAGAAATAACACTTTGATTCTGAAAGCAATGTTCAGGGGCCTCTTCGAGTGGGAAACCTCTAGTCGAGTAGAGCTCTATTACAATAATATCCAAGCTAGGGTTCTCATACCCTCGACTCCTATTTATACTAAATATGTCTATCAAAAGAAGCATCTAGAGGAGGATCCTTCTAGAAGTGGAAGATTCTATTAGGTCTTCCTACATTCAAATTATTCTATTTTATTGAAAGTGTTACACATAAAAAATACTCACTTTGATAGTGTCACAAGTGTTGTCATTACAAAGTGTCGCAAGTGTCGCATTTTTCTCACAAGTTCGCAAGTGTCGCATGTTGCTCACAAGTGTCGCAAGTGTGTCAATGAAAGCATACTTCCATGATGCCTATGTCATGCCTATAACGACATGAGAAAGACACTTGAAACACCTCAAACATCTGATTTGGAAGAGGAGAAATGAGCCAGCAGGCTTGCAAATCTTTTGCCATCTGAAAGCACCTCAAAAACTGAGTTTTGGAGGAGAGAGCTCCTCTATGCCTCCTCTGAGAGCGTCGACGCTCCCCCTTACACTGTCTGGGAGCATTATAAAGCTCCCCTGGCCCTTTTGAGGGAGTTCTATAGATTTGGAGAGCGTTGGCGCCCCCCTAAAGCCTACTAGGGAGCGCTACAATGCTCTGATGGCCCTTTTGAGGGAGCGCTACCTATTCTAGGCAGTTGTTAAGCTGTTGAGATGAATGGGGGAAGGATCCTTTCATTCATGGAAGGCAGTTGGATTTGAATCCCTAGTCCAACCATGATCTTAGGGAAGATCCTCAACTAAAGGAGGAAAATCCTCAACTTCCCCAAGGATATCTCAAGTGGTTAAAGCCTCTCCAAGGATATATAAGCAAGCTTTCTAATGGTGAAAGAGGAATGGAAAAGACAGAATCACACCAAACTTATGATCTCATAAGTGGTGTTGGGGGGGAAGAATTGCTAGCATGAAACCTATGATCTCATAGGAAACACACAGTCATCCAAAGGAGAGTGATCATTGAAGCTGTTGTCATCTAGGTTGTGGATCTTTCGAGCAAGGGTTAGACGAAGGCGACTTGACGAAGTTGTCGCATTTGCATCTACGATTGTAAGTACTGTTGTCATTATTCTCATTAATATGACACGCTTGGCCTGTTTCTTTCTAGTTTGTGTCTGATTTTACATGAACTTATCGTTGATAGATAGATCTGTTTTCAAGATAACATCAATAGAGTAGGAAGTGGTCATACTTTGTTTGTCTACAGGACTCAGCAAGGAGCGAGAGTTAGGAACTCGATTCGGAGCGTGCACGGAAAAATGTTGATCAAAAGGTACCTCCATCATCCTTCCTTCTCATGTATTAGTTTGTGTAGATCTGAAAGGAAGTCAGTGTCCACGTTAAGCACTTTTTTTCTTAGAGTTAGGGTCTAGCTCTTTGAGGCAATCTACCTGTCCGCAGGGAGATTTTCCTACAACATAAAGGCCTTATTAATGTTGATCTTTATTACATACGAATATATTGTTCTACCTATGTGAGGGTTAGGACCCTAACAGAAGATGCTTTCGCCAACACATTTAGGTCCCTCCCTTACCCATTATTGCCTCTCTTGGGCCTTGTGCACTAGTTGGGGTCTTTTTTAGTTGAGGAGCCTCCCTTGGGTCCCCAAACTTCCCTAATCCATTAGGGCACACTCTTCAATGCATAAAATAAAACCAAAAACCAATTGTTCATCATCCAAAAATTGATTTATACATGTGAGGGAGTTAGCATAGAAGAGATCAACTTTTAACTATTTGGAACCAATGTTGGCATGATGGAACAATGTTGGCGTGAAATAAGGTCCAATTTATATCTAACTTACTATATACAATATGAAGCATTACTGCATGAATTCAATAGTTAACCCAACAATTTTTTGATACAATAACTCATTTGTAAAGAAGAAATGAGTGTGAACTAACTCAATCACATTCATTGGCATAACTAGATCTTGTGCATGAGAAGGGCCAACTAAAATTTGACTCAAAACATTGACGTGCGACTAAAATATCTATCATAGAGGAACAAATCTATACATCTTGAGTTGACTTCTACAAATGAACATAGTGTATTAGTTTATAACTATCAATGAAAAATTCCTTTATAGGCCCACGTGATCGATTAAGAATTCATTGGAGTAGTAACTACTATTATATGGTGTTGTTGATTGTCAACTCTAGGATGTGGAAATATTGATTTATTTTAGCAGAGGTAACCAAGACATTTTCTACATTCTCAACTCTTAACATATCCAAACACGATTATTGAAGCTCATTTGATTTTGACATGAGGCTAGAAAGGGGTTGAACAACTATGTTGGGTTCTAAATTTGGCTAAGTGTGAGGACTTGAATCGTGTAGAAGAGTTAGGAAAATGGAAATGGAAAAATCTCTAGGAAATGTGAAGACTTGAATTGTGTCTCTAGGAAAAGTCTCTTGATGCAAATGGAAATAGAAAAACGAGGGGAAATATGGTGTCACTAACACCACTCTCTTCGATTTTTTAGCTACTCGATTAGTGATTGTTTTAAGCATGTGTTCAACCAAAGGTTATAAGTTATCTAGTTCAAACATGGGGTTCAAATATTCCAAATGGTTCATATATGAAAACATATAGTCATCCCCATTCTCTACAACAATACATGTCACAAGTTCTCTACTAGGTCTTTCTTATTCTCTACTAACTCTCTTTTTAGAGTCAAATTTATGTCCCAAAGTTCCTTGTCGATATCATTATGTCATCATGCTTCCAAGAGTGTTTTTAGGGACCCTTCCAAGCTATTTTTTGAAGGTCACATTTTCTAATTTTAATTTCCCATAGGTATCTACCATGTATATAATGTCACTAAAGTGCATTTCCAA
>SNQJ01S0035236.1:71390-81981 GCA_010110895.2 Picea sitchensis
CCCCTTCACAGTCACCTTGTGTAAGAACCTAGAAAGATAGGCCACTAAGGTTACCACCGACAACAATAAAGCCTGGGGGGACAGTCGACAGTCTGATCCACATGCAAGGGCATAGTATCTATCCCGAAATCAACTCAAAAGGCTTCCACTCATCATTGTGGGTATACCTCCAAGTGATCCCCGTAATACATGCAATCTCTACACTGATATCAACAAATGAGGGTGAGTAACTTTTCCAATATCAATGTGACCTCGTGTTTGACCCATGTGTGAGAAGGGCTTCCCAGGACAAGATGTTGCAAATGTAATTTAACACTCCTTAACACAAGATGCTATTGTGTGTTTTGTGATTTGGAGAGTGTATCTCTCTTCCTACTCCAAAGTGCTAGCCTAGCTAAATGTTGGTGTAATAGAGACCTAGAAAAGAGTTACTAGTTAAATTTTATGATTGAGGAGTGTTATTAGGGGCTATTGTTACTCAAAGGAAACAGAGATGAAACTGATGTTGTATAAGACTCTGACCCAACGATGCATGGATAAGAATGCAATATAGCAATTTTCTTTCAATGAATCCTATGTACGGGAGGGAAAGAGAAATTTTCCAGATCAACCTTGAACTACAATACAAAATTTCCTTGAAAATGCAAATGCAACAAATCACGCATCAATAACAATTCTCTATTGTTTCTTTTTCAATAATTTCAACAATTGATTTTCAATGTTTTCGAAAACGAAAATGCTTTTGAAAGAAAAAATTTGTTCACTTTTCAAAAAGGACCTACACCCGGATGGTGAGAGTGCAGAAAATCAAAAACCAATGAACAAGCAATAGATAAAAACCCAAACTACTCTTTCAATGAAAACAAAAATAATCAAGCAAACCAGACTAGTCTTTTCAATTTGCATAAGAAAAGTGGTCTTTCAAAGAATAAGAAAATGATAAAGACAAAGAAACTTAACTTTCAACCGATCACCGGTCCTTAACCAATCAAGCACACTCAGATTCCAAAATTAGAGAGTACATCTTCACAAAGAAAAGTCAAGAAACGAAAGTCAAGAAACGAAAGTGACAGGAAGAGCCTTCGAAATCCTAAGACTGTTCATGCACAAAAATGAAGACAAGAAAAACATCAACCAATGGGCCAAGAAAATATTTTGAGGTACCTACATTGATCTGGGCAGTTGAAGATGCAAAAAATCAAATCCAAAATTTTGAAAAATAGGGTTCGCAGGCCAGCAGTATTACACAGTGCGAGAATGAGTGATTCTCGTAGGTGAGCTTTGAGTAGAGTGCGAGAACCTTGCACTGAACCTAAAAGAAGGGTGCAAACTCTATAGATTCTCGCAGGCTACTGTGGAGTGTAGTGCAAGAATGTTTGAAACTAGTCAAATTTTTGGAACAAGACACAAAATTTGAAGAGGCCTCTGGACCTAGAGGGTCTATCAGGGTATCCTGAAGACTCAGAGATTGATATGAATGGAGAAAGGTAAGGCAAGAGAAAATGACCAAGGAAAAATACCAAAAACCACAAAGAAAATGGGATTTCTCCCCAGTGGAGTCGCCAATTTTATTATCGAACTAATCGGTAGGTGCGGATACTAACAGATCTCCCTAGATCCATCTGGATCTAGAACAAAACATGACGAGACATGACTCTTTCCCTAAGTTTTGATCATTGAATTAGCTAGAAAGGAGGAACAAATAACATACCTTTGTATCGCTTCCTAGGGTCTCTATTGCTCCCACTTCGCTCTGGTGCTCTCGTGAGGTCAAGACCAAGACAACACAAACCAACCAAAGTGAAGATAGCAAAATATATTCAACTGTCAACTTATGCGTATGATCAAGGAATTACACAATAAAGTGAGAATATCTTTATGGGAAAGGGACATGCCACTGTATCATATTAATTGAAAGTAGAACATTACAACCTGATCACCTTGATGTCGCAAGCTCCCTTTCAGTGGCTCTTGGCTCCAACACACACACTTGCTCAATCCGTGTATGAAGAAGATCNCTCCCTTTCAGTGGCTCTTGGCTCCAACACACACACTTGCTCAATCCTTGTATGGAGAAGATCAAATCCTCTTGATAGACTTGCTAGAGTCTCCAAGCTCCTGTTCAAGTTAAGTCCTTCACACAATTCTTTCACCAATTCTCCAATGAATCTTTCTTGACCTTTTCCATGAGAATTCCCTCAATACATAGGAGAGAATGAGATAGTTACTTGGATAATAATGATCCCACAATATCAGGGAATCCAGTACAAGGATAACCATTCGAATGCCAACCCATTATTCTAGAAGATTCCCTTCTAGAACCATCGAGAATTCATCTTTTTCCATGCTTTAGAGAAGGTTCGCACCCTAGATATGTAGCACAGTGCGAGAAGTTCGCACCCTATCTTAAGGAAGCCTGCGAGAATGGGTCATTCTCACACCCTGGTATATTAGCAACCTGCGAAGTCTCTTCAAAAGTGAGTTTTCTGGGAAGAGATGAATGTAACTTTTCTCAGGAGAAAGTTCTTATGAGGAGCTTGAGTTCACCATCATCAATACATCATCATGATGACCAAAATCATGGGTAACACCATGTCGAATAGTATGACTTCATGACTAATTTACCCCTGTGTCTTAAGGGAAAACAAGGTTTTTCAGGTATCGATCACGACTTGGAACAAACCACAGGTAAAAATGAAGCACCCATTGTTGACTGTGTTACACGTTTATCTGCCATTACCCCGATGCACTATGATAGTTGTCTCAACTAGATAGAGAGTTACTATACAAATGTCCCGCTCTTAGAGGCTCGAGTCAAATGCTTGGTTGCTTAGAATGCTCTGTTGAAACAAGAGAACCTTGACTTGAAGGCACACACAGAGAGGGAGAATAAACGATTCAAGAGGGTCGAGAATATAATCATTAAGAACACAACCAGTTTCAAAGCAATTATAAATTCCAAACTGTCAGATCCCTCTTTGGATAATTTCTAATGGTAAAATGATTTTTTTTATTCTGTTATGAAAAATCAAAATAGGCAGATTTCATTTTTTATTTCATTTGCCAAAAATAAGACTAGCTACAGAATCTATGAATCTTTAGCCAGCCTTTGTTGAATGATAATTAGTAATTGTTTTCTGAATATCAAATCCGTTTTTCTATTTACAGGAAATGGAAGATTATGTTGTTGATTGCAGGGAGCAAACTCTTTGAATCATATGTAGTTTCTGTCCTTTTTTATGTTTATAAAACTTTGGCTTATTTCGACAAAACCAACTCATGCATGAGTGGTTACTATTTTCACTATTTTTGTAATATTATCTATTTTTTGTGGATTCAACTCTATTTTCTATGATACGAGTATTTGAATCCTGAACTAGTTTAAATACTATTCACTCTCAGTAATGAGGACATCTTTGATTTGGACACATTATGGACATATAACTTTCAAGACTGAAATGGAAAAGATGTTCACTCGGTTTTAGACCAACGTGGCGCTTACCCATTATGTTTTGCCTTTTATATTATGGAATGTTATTACGTTTATACAACTTTAGTCTTATTTTTGTATGATATTTCATATTATTTAGCACTTTAATTCTATCTGTAATTTGATGTTCATATATTACATATGTGATCATTATTTCATTTAAATATCATTAATTTATGCTTCATGTTAAATGATGTATTACATGAATGATTAATATTAAATTTATTTCACTATAAGTGTTCATCATTACAAGATTACCAGATCTATATGTTTATTACTCTGCTCTTATATTCCTGCTCTGAAAACACCTTTGAGTTTGTTTCTGGGAGTGTTAGCCCCAGCCTGTTATAGGTTTTTCTCACAGGCAAGGTAGTTGGGAGTTTGAATTGTGCAGAGACATATTTAGTTGATTAATCTCAGGTTAGTTTACTCGTATTCTATTTCTTTTATTAGTTTATTTATTAATGAAATAAGAATAATTTAAATTGTCTTTGACTGTTATTCTGTTCTTATTTCAAATTTGTTTTAATTAGTATTATTTAATTCTTTAGATTTTAAATATTAAACATAAAATATAAAATGTATGTGTTTTCTTTATCTACTTCGTAAACTCTTTCAAAAAAAACATCAATTTCATAAGATATCCAACAAAACTTGCAAATTGTATATACATTGTTCAAAACCATATGCACATATCCATACTTCTATTTTGACGTTTGTGAATTATTGAACTTACATTATTAGTATCATAGATTTATAGGTTAGTTTCATTTATTTCATTTCTAGGAATTTAGTTGGCTAACAAATACATTAAACCCATTAGGTCATTTCATTCCAAACGGCTTGGGTTATTTAGACAACCCCAGTCTAGATTTGACCTTCCAGTTGATGATGTGTCTTATATGCCCACCAACAAATGGTGCTAAAAGGAGGGCATAAATTTAATTGATGGCACGTGGAGGTCACAAGAATCCTCCCCCACACACTCACACTCCTGTTGTAATGCGTAGTCGCTTAGACAATCACGTTATACTTGAAACAAAAACTACCCCGAACAATAACCTGGATATTCCCATTGAACCAGTGACACCAATTCCTCAAGGGGTCAAAGTCCAATAAATTGTTCATCAGTCACTCATAAGAACTCATAGTGCCTTAGCCTGTATCTAACAACCTAGCAGGCCACTTAATCAACCCCTTGACTTCACAGATATCCAACAACAACTTCAAGGAATTAGTTTTCCTGAAAACCCTTTAGGTACTAATACTACCAATCCTATTGAAACACCTACCCTTGGAGCCAAAGGATATGGTATTGCACCTTCCCCATTTGGTTCATCTCCATCCTTTTCAGGAGGAGAGTATTTAGATGAAGATAGTTCTTCATCATAACCATCTCAGCCTTAGAAACCACCAACTCCCATGGAAAACCAAAATAATCATGCCAGACCTTGGCTCGATCAAGATTTTGTGGTTGTACCTGGACCCCAACACCCATTACCGAAACATCCAGAGAAATGGTTGCCTAAATTTGATCTGGATTCGAAACAATCCACTAAGGATCACATCAAAAAAAATTTGTTGGCCATTAGACTCCAAAGTGTTGAACACGAGGATGTAGTATGCATATTATTTCCTTATACTTTTGAGGGAAATGCCTCCACATGGTATTTTTCTCAGTAGCCCCAAACCATCGTCTCTTGGGACAAGTTTGAAACTTGTTTCTTGGAAAACTTTGGAGATGATAAATCTCCTGAAGTCTTAGTTATGGAACTCTCCAGCTTAAAAATGAACCCTAAGGAAAAAATAACCAAATATTTCTTACTTTAAGGAATAAAATCCATGTAGATTTGATGCCCGTAGAAAGTTTAATTATTGCATATTATGTTAAATCCTTGCACAATAACATAGCCATATGGGTCAAAAGGTATAAAAAGAACACATTGTTAGAATCTTTTGAGGAAGCAAGTCAAATTGAGAAAGATATATTAATCTTAAAAGACAATCTTAGTAGTTAAGTTGAAACAACCTCATCCTCTAAAAAGAAAATAGAAATTCTCACTAGACCACCTCAAACTAAAAACCAACAAGAAAATTTAGACTTAGAAAGCTTTCAAAAAGCTTTCCAAAAACTGTCCAACCAGGTCGTCGACTTGAAGAGATCAGTTGAGGAGGCATCCACAAGCGAAGGAATTTTTAAACCTCCTTTCAGGAAGCCTTTTCTACCTAATCGACCAAACCCGACCACAAAAGGTCTAAATTTCGAAAGTTTACAGTATGCCTTGCAAACCATCTTAGAAGCACATGATAATTCTACTTATGTTGCTCCTGAAAATTCTGAAGATGTAATTGAGGAAGAGGCACCGGAAGAGGAAGACTCATATCCCCCTGTTTTCGGTCACTTGTCAGACAATATTTTCCAAGCGAATTTCAAAAATGTCCACCCCTACAACACAAGAAGCAAAACACAAAACAAACCCCCTTCTAAAGTGAATAAAAATGTGTGTATGAAACAATCAAAGAAAGATGAAATTAAACAAAGCTTAGCAGCCCCAGTTTTAGAATACAATTTAATTGAAGATCTGAAAAAATTGGGTGCTAATATTTATGTTTTTGAACTGCTGAAATTTCCCCTTATTTTGCAGAAAATGCTTCAAAGCATCATTGAAAACAGTAAAAAGAGCGATCCTGGCAGAAAAAAATCAATAGAATTTGTTTCAAACCCAACTAAACATTTCCCAAATAAAATGACATTTAGACCACCAGATAAAAGGGACTTAGCAGAAAAACCTGTAGCAAATGTAGATAAAACTGTTTTACGGACAACAATAAAAAATCAGCAGAATTTTGTTGTTAACACTCGGAAAAATGTCCCTCCTTTTTTGTTAACCTTTAAAATTTTTAATAAGAATGTACATAATTGTATGGTTGAGTCGAGTGCATCATAAAACATGATGTCTCTATCTATCTACCAAAAATTAATGCATAAGTTAAACCTTCTGATCTTAAAATCATTTAGCTAGATTGAACAAACGTTAAAGTAATTGGTGAGCTTAAGAATGTGTTGATTAGACTATCGTCCAATCCTAAGGTTCATCAGATAATTGATATTATCGTTGTTGATATCCCTGAAGTTTATGGCTTGTTTTTAATCAGGGATTGGTCAAAATAGATGCATGGTTACTTTGCCACAGATTGGTCTCACTTGTGGCTGCCTGAAAATGGACAGCCCAACAAAATCAGGATAAACAGAGAACATTATCTTAATCATACCATAATGAATCTGAATGATACAAATGAACCTTTCATTACATCTTCCAATTCATTTGAAACACAGGGAATGAATACCTTCTTTGGTAATTTCATGACCAAAATCTCTCCTATCACCGATCCTGCGCAGCAATCTGAAGTTGTAACCTATACTCAAACATAATCTTTTCCAAGTATGCCAAGTACTTCCGATGATGCACAGATATGGTCCTTATACTTTGACGGATCCAAATCCAAAGAAGAAGAAGGTGTTGGTTGTGTACGCATCGATCCTGCAGGCAATAAGACTTTCATTGCTTGTCGATTAGAGCTCGAATGTACTAATAACATGACCGAGTATGAAGCACTTCTACAAGGACTTAGGAAAGCTTTGGATATGGACGTTCGGAATTTGATAGTATTTCATGATTCATAAATCGTGGTTAATCAGTTAAGAAATGCCATACATTGCTTATCACCAAATATGAAAAGCTACCAAACAGAGCTATGGAGTTTAATGCATAAATTTTCAGTATTCAACATAAATTCCATTCCTATATTGAGTAATTCTGAAGTTGATTTATTGTCCAATGTTTCTTATAAACTATTACCCGTTGAAGGTCTTTCCCCTATTTTTTTTTCAATTGAATTGTTGTTCAGGCCATCGATCATAGATAACATTACAAGTTGGAGAGTATTCAATGATGACCAAAAGATCATGAACTTTCTGCATATGGAAGACACCTTCCAAGGTGTAGTCATTGATGAAGGTACTCACGAAGAGAACCTCCAAAACTTCACGGTAATATATGATCCTCAATCTCCTGAATCGACATCTAAGATGGTAAACTCTATCCCCAGATCTATCGTAAGACTAGAGAAATTTTATGATTTGCATGATAAATTTAGAGGGACAGTAAATTGTAAAACTAACAGTTCTTCTTTGATTTATGAAATGGTTAATTTAGGACAAAGGATAATCCTTAAAATATTAATCTGGGAAAAGGATGTTCCAAGCAAGAAATTCTATTTTTATAAATCTATTTAAAGAATTTAAAGACGTTTTTTCTTGGACGTATGATGACTTGAAAACATTCGACGCTAACATCATACAACATGTTATCCCCTTGAAACCCCAGACTCAGCCTTTTCAACAGAAATTGAGGAAGATGCATCCTAAATTGGAACCCACTATTAAAAAAGAACTAAACAAATTACTAACTACAAAGATAATTTTCCTAGTTACGCACACGCAATGGGTGTCTAATTTAGTCCCTGTAAGGAAGAAAAGTGGTGAAATTCGACTCTGTATCAATTTTTGGAACTTAAATCGAGCATTTGATAAACACAATTACCCTGTTCCTCCAATGGAACAAATCCTACAATAGGCGTTTGGTTTCGAAAGACTATCTCTACTAGATGGTTTTTCGAGATACAACGAGGTCCTTATGTCTCCCTCAGACCAACTTAAAACCACCTTTCGCACTCCATGGGGCACTTATGCCTACAGGAAAATTCCTTTCGGACTGATAAACATTGGTGCCACCTTCGAGAGAGCAATGGATATTGCTTTCCGTGGCCTCATTAACCAGTCAATCATGGTCTATCTTGATGATGTCATCGTCTTCCTTAAAAGCGAGAAAGATCACTTGTCTCACCTCAAGGCTGTCCTGGAACGATGCCGCAAGTTTTTCATATCTCTCAACCCTAAGAAATCGGTCTTTGTAGTGGATCAAGGAAAATTTCTTGGCTTTATAGTGTCCAAGGATGGAATGATTATTGACCCTGAAATAAATCAAGATACTGCTAAACTTCCCCCTCCTTCTTCCAAAAAAGCCATGCAGTCCTTTTTGGGCGAGATTAATTTCGTCAGAAGGTTTGTCCCAAGTTTCTCAGAAATGGTTAGACCATTACAAAATTTAACTAAAATGGATGTTTTGTACCATTGGGGACCACCCGAAAGTCAGGCTTTCGATTCAATTAGAAAAGAAATAATAGAAGCCCCTTCCTTGATGACTCTCGACTTTTCTCAGAATTTCACTCTTTACACCTTTGCTTCTGACTGATCTTATGCTATTGTACTTACACAGAAAAACACTAAAAGAAATGAGATACCCATTGCCTTCATGATTTCATCTTTCAAAGGAGTAGAGCTTAATTACCCAACAGTAGATCAGCAGGCATATGTCGTTTTCAAAGTAGTGAAACATTTTCGGTCTTACTTGTTGAAATCCAAAACCAAGGTTATTGTTCCTTACCCAACTGTAAGAAACCTATTAGTACAAAAAGAACTGGGTGAGAAAACGGAAAATTGTATAATGTCACTACAGGAATATGACCTTGAAATAACCCATGCACAAATTGTTAAGGTCAAAGTCTGTGTAAACTAGTGGCTGATTTAGTTGAAGAACAAGAAAGTCAAATAAACACCTCAACTGTGAATTAGCATAACGAAAAACAGATCAATTATGCGCAAGTCACTACCAATTCTTGGTATGAAAATATTAAATTTTATTTAACAAATGGATATGCTCCTTGAAATCTTGACCCTAAAAACAGAAGATCACTTAGGCTCAAATCTGCATCTTTGCAGTTAATAAATGATGTATTATTTCGAAACAACTTTGATGGTGTTCTTTTGCGTTGTTTAGAAAAGGAAGAGTAAAAAAAAGTGTTATCTGAACTTTATGCAGGTGAAGCTGGTGGTCACTTTGGTGGAGATACCACTGCCCAAAAAGTGCTAAGATCTCGGTATTATTGGCCTACGTTATTTAAATATGCCCATATGTTGTGGCGTAAATGCATAATCTGCCAAAAGGCTACAGGATGGGTGAAAAAGGCAACATTCCCTTTGCATCCTGTTATTGTAGATTCCCCTTTTCAGCAATGGGGCCTTCACATCATAGAACCAATTAATCCCTCTTCTTCACAACAACACAAGTATATCCTTACAATAATGTATTATTTTACTAGATGGTCCGAAGTTGTACCTTAAAAGTGGTGAACACAAATTAGGTAGTATTGTTACACCTCAAAATCACTCAACTGGATAAGTGTCGCACATGCCTCTCACTTGTCGCAAGTGTCGCAAATGTTGTTGAATCGTGTTATCATAATGAAGACACTAAAGAGGCACTTGAAACATCTTATATGCTTGGTTTGAAGGAAGAAACTGGTTCAATGGAGTCAAACATCTCTTAACACCTAAGAAAGCTTCTTAATCAAGAGTTTGGAAGGGGAACGCTCCCCTAAAACTGCCTGAGAAGTGCTGGCGCCCCTCTACCATGCTTCAGAAGTGTTGTAGCGCTTCTCCACCCCTTTGCAAAAGCGCTACTCAAATTTGAAGCGCTGGCGCTTCCCTTGGCCTTCTCTGGAGAATTCTAGCGCTATGATGCCCCTTCTAAGGGAGCGCTCTCCATTCTGGGTAAATTGTTAGCCCGGTGAGAAGAATAAGTGGAGAATCATTCGAGTTTGGGAGGCGGTTGAACTCGAATTCTTGGTTCTATCAAAAGATCTCTGATTCAAGGAGGAGGTTCCCAACTGGTTCTAAACATAACTCAGGTGGTTAGGCCCTTCCTAGCCTATATAAGCAAGCTCTATGGTGATGAAGAGGGGGAAGAATTGGATATGTGAAACTTATGATCTTCGAGGAAACTTGCAGTTAGCCGAAGAAGATTGATCAGTGAAGCTGTTTCCATCCAGGTCTTGGATCTTTCAGGCAAGGGTTAGACGAAGAGGACATGACGAAGCTATCGCATTCGCATCTACGATTGTAAGTACTGCTGTCGTTATTCTCATTAATATGACATGCTTGGCCTGTTTCTTTCTAGTTTGTGTCTGATGTTACATGAA
>SNQJ01S0035237.1:17410-50167 GCA_010110895.2 Picea sitchensis
TCCAGCAATGTTGATTTTCATATGGCATCCATCCCTTCAAGGATGCGGTATTATGTGATGTTTCCCCACTAGATGTTTGTGATGTTCTCTTGGGCAAACCATATATGTGGAAGCGCCACACTGTTTATGAGTCTCGACCCCGCAGTGTCATTGTTTCTCTAGGGGGTCATCTCTACAGAATACCAAAGGTAGTTTCAACTACTGTTCCACCTAAAAAGTGCTACAAGGTATTATCTCATACTAAAAAGTTTAGCTTCTTCACAATCTATTCAAAATGGGAACAGAAGGACACTGCAACCACTACAGCTTCGCCCTAAGCACCTTCTATCCAACAGAGGTAGGTCGACAAGGTTGCAGCAAAGAGAAAAGATTCCTTTTTCACACTGTCCTCTCATGTATCCAAACTTTTTGAACAACCTCAACCTCAACAGGTTCGTGACAGACTTCCACAAACTGAGCAGTGCGACGTCTCCAGAAATGCAAGCAGCTCACCAAGATGCAGATTCAGCAAATGATTTTTACTCTCCCCTAGGAACTCAATGAAATGGATACCATTTCTTTCTAAGTAGGGAGGATTGATCCAGGTGGATATTGGTGGCCACCCACCTTTTTCGACTGGCTCAAAATAGTTTTCTGGCAAATTTGGCAATTTACTATTTTTAGCAATTTTTAACTTCCGGGGCCATTTTGAGGGCCCAAATGAAGTTTTTTCGATATATAGGTTATCTATGATAGATAAATTCATTATTTAGTGAAAAAAATGAATATCCTCGATGATACCTTTCCAACGAGCTATCATACACCTAAAAGGGAGATCGTATGCAAAAGTTACGACCCTGGGAAGTTGATGTACTAACTTACCCAAACAGGGCCCACATGACTTTTAGCGCTTCATCTCCTAGGGTTAGGTTTTTGTATGTCTAGGACTTTTGGAATTCCTTTTTATTGTAAAAAGGCCTTCAAATCCTCATTGTAATCATCTTATTGCAAATGCAAGTAGCTGTCACATCTCTTCTCAGAGATAAGATGCCACCATTCTATCGAGTCTTTCACTCTGTATTTTACATTCTCTGTACATTTATTTCATTAATAGAAATCATGTATTACTGTATATCTGTGTTTATGGTTGCATCTCTGATATATTTCTGTTATATTATTTAATATCTGCGATATCTCTATGCATTTCTTTAATATATCTTCGATCTCATTTCGTGCCGAAAATAATCTGGATCAGTGGTATTAGAGCAGGTTGTTCTTGGTCATTTTTTTCAGTGCATGTCCCCGACGAGGTCTGAGTATAGAAAGTTGGGTCTCGAGCTTGTCTCTCTTGAGGAAAATTTCTCTCGCACACCCAGGAAACCCTCAATGGTAGAAGAAAAGAAAAACGACGGAGCAGACAATCCTACCAGTCTGTTGCTTGAGCAAGCTCTCACGCGACAGAGGGATGAAATGACAGAGAACTTTTCCCACATCCTTCAATGCCTGTCGATAGCAACAGGCCCATATTCATCAAGAGACCACTTTGGAGGCACCTTTCCTTTCAAGGTAAAAGTTAATTTTTATATTCCTATATTTGAAGGACAGATAGATGTAGGAGCCCTAGACAAATGGTTAAATCTGCTACAAGGTTATTTCTCTGTTCACAAATTTTTCGACAAAGAAAAGATCACCTTCGCACTCCTTAAAGCTTTCCCCCATGTCAAACATTGGTGGGAAACTTATTGGGTGCATATTTCCACAGAGAAGTCTGAAATATATGGGGTCGATCCCACTTGGGATTTTTTTTTGGATGCGGTAAAGGAACAATATTACCCTATTGGAACCTATGAGGACCAGTACATGAGATGGACCACACTGTGGCAAGAGAGGGGGCAAGCAGTTCAAGAATAAACCAACACCTTCCATAACTTACACACCAAGCTAGGTATCAAAGACTTCAAAAGACATTTGGCTATGAAATACTATGGGGCTCTACACAGATACATCCAAACTAAAATGGATTTTATGGACATCTCATCACTTGATGATGCTTATTGATATGTTGTTAAAATCGAGCATAAATTTAAGCACCAGAACAAACAGGATTTTGGTTCTGCAAATCCTCAACAACCAAAGTATGACAAAGATGTCCCTGACAAACAATCTCCCGAAAACCAGTCCAAGCCACATGAAAAGAAGGGTCACGGGAAGACAAAGAAGGACACTAGAAAATGGTGCATTTTCCACAAAATCCACTGGCACAACACCGATGAATGTCGCTCAAAAAATTCATTGGTGGCCAAGATCAAAGACAAGGAGCCGAACCCTGATTCAGAATTTGATTCTGGAGATACTGGTAAAGGACAGATCATTGACACAAACCCCACTACTATTGTCGCGACCGCAACAATTCAACCATAAGAACCAATAGATCCTTAAGAGGGGGAGCTCCTTTTTCATTCACAGATGTGGGTGAAGGGTACCCCACTACATTTTATTGTTGATAGTGAAATCCATAAGAATCTCATCTCAGCAGAGGTCATCAAACAGTTGGGATTGTTGACAACACGACACCTGCAGCCATACAACATCGTGTGGCTTCTCCAAGGACGAGATATTCATGTCAACCAAAAATGTTGATTGTCATATGGAATCCAACCCTTCAAGGATGAGGTATTATGTGATGTTTCCCCACTAGACGTTTATGATGTTCTCTTGGGCTAACCATATATGTGGAAGTGCCACACTATTTATGAGTCTCGACCCTGCAATGTCATTGTTTCTCTAGGGGGTCGTCTCTATAGAATACCAGAGGTAGTTCTGACTACTGTTCCACCTAAAAAGTGTCGCAATGTAGTATCTCATACTGCAAAATTTAGCTTCTTCAAAATTTGTTCAAAATGGGAACAGAAGGACACTGCAACCACTACAGCTTCGCCCCAAGCACCTTCTATCCAACAGAAGCAGGTTGATAAGGTTGCAGCAAAGAGAAAAGATTCCTTATTCACACCGTCCTCTCATGTATCTTGACTTGTTGAATATCCTTAGCCTCAACAGATTCGTGACAGACTTCCACAAACTGAGCAATGCGACATCTCCAGAAAGGCAAGCAGCTCACCGAGATGCAGATTCAACAAACACTTTTTACTCTCCCCTAGGAACACAATGAAATGGAGACCATTTCTTCCTAAGGAGGGAGGATTTATCTAGGTGGATATCGATGGCCACCCACCTTTTCCGACTGGCTCAAAATAGTTTTCTGGCAAATTTGGCAATTTACTATTTTTAGCAGTTTTTAACTTTCAGGGACATTTTGAGGGCCCAAATGAAGGTTTTTAGAGATCAAGGTTCTTTATGATAGCTGAAGTCATGATTGATCCCTCAAAATGAATCTCATCGATGATACCTTTCCAACATGCTATCATACGCCTAAAATGGAGATCGTATGCAAAAGTTACGACCCTGGGAAGTTGATGTACTAACTTACCCAAACGGGGCCCACATGAATTTTGGCACTTCATCTCCTAGGGCTAGGTTTTTGGATGTCTATGACTTTTGGCATTCATATTTATTGTAAAAAGGCCTTCAGAGCCCCATTGTAATGATCTTCTTGCGAATGCGAGTAGCCATCACATCTTTTGTAAGAGATACGTTGCCACCATTCTATCGAGTCTTTCACTATGTATTTTACAGTCTCTGTACATTTATTTCATTAATAGAAATCATCTATTACTATATATCTATGATTATGGTTGCATATCTGATATATTTATGTTATATTATTGAATATTTGTGATATCTCTGTGCATTTCTTTATTATATCTCCGATCTCATTTCGTGCCGAAAATAATCTGGATCAGTGGTATCAGAGTAGGTTGTACTTGGTCCTTTCTTTCAGTGCATGTTCCTGACGAGGTCTGAGTATAGAAATTTGGGTCATGAGCTCTTCTCTCTTGAGGACAATCACTCTTTCACACCCAAGAAACCCTCAATGGCAAAAGAAAAGAAAAACGACGGAGCAGACGATCCTATCAGTCTATTGCTTGAGCAAGCTCTCACGCAACAGAGGGACGAAATGATGGAGAATTTTTCCCACATCCTTCAACGCCTGCCGATAGAAAAAGGCACATCTTCATCAAGCGGCCACTTTGGAGGCACCTCGCCTTTCAAGGTACAAGTTAATTTTTATATTCTTGTATTTGAAGGACAGATAGATGCAGGAGCCCTAGACAAATGGTTAAATCTGCTAGAAGGTTATTTCTTTGTTCACAAATTTTCCGACAAAGAAAAGATCACCTTCGCACTCCTTAAAGCTCTCCCCCATGTCAAAAGATCACTCAAGATTCTTTAAAGCTCTCCCCCATGTCAAACATTGGTGGGAAGCTTATTGGGAGAAGATTTCCATAGAGGAGTCTGAATATATGGGTTCGATCCCACTTGCGATTTTTTTTTTTGTGGATGGTAAAGGAACAATATTACCCTATTGGAAACTATGAGGACTAGTACATGAGATGGACCAATAATCATGTAAGAGAGGGGCCAGAAGTTCCAAAGTTCACCACCTTCCATACCTTGTGCACTGCTAGCACTCAAAGAACCGAATGACATTTTTCTTTATGAAATACCGTGGTTCTACACACAAATACATCCAAACTGAAATGGACTTTTTAGACATCTCATCACTTGTTGCTTATCGACAGTCATAAAACCGAAAGTAAATTTAAGCACCGTATCAACAGGATTTTGGTTTTGCGATCCGCACAAACTAAAGATGACAAAGACGCCTCCTAACAAATAGTCTCCTCAAAACCACCAGTTCACATGAAAAGAAGGGTCACAAAGACAAAGAAGGACATCAAAAATGGTGGATTTCCACAAAATCTCCTCGCACAACACCGAGGAATGTCGCCCAAAAATTCACTGTATGAAATCAAAGACAAGGAGCCAACCCCCGATTCAGAAAATCGACTGGAAATACCGGGTAAAGGACGTATCATTGATCGCTAGACTCCCATCAAGTATTGTCGCGAATCGCTAAATTCAACCGTGAAGAACCAACGTAGATCCTCGGCGAGGGGAGTGCCTTTTCATTCACAGATGTTTGAAGGGGGACCCCGCTACATTTTATTGTTGATAGCTTAAGCCGCACTAACCCTGCTCATCTCGGAAGAGGTCATCAAATAGTTGGATTGTCGAGAACACCACACCTCGTTACACAACATCGGGTGGCTTCTGCTATGACAAGATCTTCTTGTCATCCAACAATTTTGATTGTCATATAGCATCCAAACCTAAAGGATGAGGTATATGTGATGTTGCCCCACTAGATGTCCGTGGATGCTCTCTTGGGCCAACCATATATGTGGAAGCACCACGTTGTTTATGAATCTCGACTCGTGTAGTGTCATTGTTTCTCTAGGAGTCATCTCTAGAATACCGTGAGGTAATTTTGGACTATTGTTCCACCTAAAAGTGTCACAAGGTAGTATCTCATACCTGTGTAATTCCTACTTCTTCACAACTGCTCAAAATGGGGAACGTATGACACCGCACCACTACAGCCTTTTCACTTCCCCAAGCACCTTCTATCCAACATAAGAAGGTCGCATACACAGAAGAAGAGAAAATATTCCTTCTGCACATTGCCCTCTCATGTAGCTCAACTTGTTGAACAACTCCTCAAAATTTCTCAACCGTGTTTGTGATGACTTCCACAACCGAAAGACGACGCCTCCGTAAAGGCAAGTAGCTCACCAAGTTGCAGATTCAGCAAACTCTTTTTACTCTCACCCAAGAACTCAATTCAATGGAGACCATTGTTTCCTAAGGAGGGAGTATTGATCCAGTGGATATCGGTGTCCACCCACCTTTTCTCACTGGCTCAAAATAGTTTTTCCGGTTAAATCGGTAATTCTACTATTTTTAGTAGTTTTAACTTCTAGGGCCATTTTGAGGGCCCAAATGAAGTTTTTGAGATTTAGGTTCTCAATGATATCTTAAGGCATGATTGAGCCCCCAAAATGAATCTCCCTCAATGATACCCCTTCAAAGAGCTAATATATCGCCTAGTAAAATATAGGTCGTATGCAAAAGTTACCACTCCGGGAAGTTGATGTTAACTTACCCAAATGGGGCCCACATGACTTCCTTTGGTGCTTCATCTCCTAGGGTTAGGGTTTTGATTGCCCGAATTTTGGCATTCCTGCTTATTGTAAATGCCCTGCCTCATCTATCTTCTTGGGAATGCGAAATAGCTATCATGATCTCTTCTAGGAGATAAGCTTCCACCATTCTATCGAAGCCTTCACTACAGATTTTGATACCAGACATTTATTTCATTAATAGAACTATATATTATTTATATCTATGTTTATGATTCATCTCGAGCATATTTCATATATTGTTTGACATATTCGACTACTCATGTCAAAAATAATTTGGATCAGTTGTATTAGAGTAGGTTGTTCTTGGTTGTTGTTTTCATTGCATGTCCTCGACGCGGTCCGATTATAGCCAGTTGGGTTTTGAGCTTGTCTCTCTGAGGACAATCTCGCGACACCCAAGAAACCCTCAATGCATGTAAGAAAAGAAAAAAAACGATGGAGCAGACGCTCCTATCGGGCCCTGTTTTGAGCAAGCTCTCACGCGACAGGGGGGGATGAAATGATGGAGAATTTTTTCCCACATCCTTCAATGCCCTCGGCCGACATAGCAACAGGGCATCTTTCATGAAGCGGCCAGCTTTGGGAGGCATTCTCCTTTCAAGGTACAAGCACTTTTGATATTCCTATATTTGATGGAAATATAGATGCAGAGCCCTAGACAAATGACACCAAGTAGAAGGTTATTTCTCTGCTCACAAATTTTCCGGACAAAGAAAGATCACCTTCACACTTTAAAAGCTCTCCCCATGTCAAACATTGGTGGAACGACATGGGGAGAAGATTTACAGAGGATTCTCAAATATGTGGGTCGACCACTTGGGATTTTTTGTGTGGATGCTGTAAAGGAACAACATTACCCTATTGGCAACTATGAGGACCAATACATGAGATGGACCACACTGCAGCAAGAGAGGGACCAAGCAGTTCCAGAGTTCACCAATACCTTCCATACCTTGCACACCAAGCTGGGTAACAAAGACTCTGAATGACATTTGGTTATGAAATACAGTGGGGATCTACACAGATACATCCAAACTGAAATGGATTTCCTGGACATCTCATCACTCGGTGTTGCTTATCGATATGCAGTTAAAATCGAACATAAATTTAATCACTAGAACAAATGGGATTTTGGTTCTGCAAATCCACAACAACCAAAGTATGACAAATACGTCCCTAACAAACAGTCTCCTAAAAACCAGTCCAAGCCACATGAAAATAAGGGTCACGGGACGACAAAGAAGGACACCAGAAAATGGTGTAATTTCCACAAAATCCTCTGGCACAACACCGATGAATATCGCTCAAAAAATTCATTGGTGGTCGAGATCAAAGACAAGGAGCTGAACCCTGATTCCGAATCTGATTTTGGAAATACTGGTAAAGGACAGATCATTGATGCAGACCCCACTACTATTGTCGCGACCGCAACAATTCAACTAGAAGAACCAATAGATCCTGAAGAGGGGGAGCACTTTTTTCATTCATAGATGTGGGTGAAGGGGACCCTGCTACATTTTATTGTTGATAGTGGAAGCCAGATGAACCTCATCTCAGCAAAGGTCATCAAACAGTTGTGATTGTCGACAACACCACACCTACAGCCATACAACATCGGGTGGTTTCGCCAAGGACGAGATCTTCGTGTCAGCCAGTAATGTCACTTGTCATATGGAATCCAACCCTTCAAGGATGAGGTGTTATGTGATGTTGCCCCACTGGATGTTTGTGATGTTCTCTTGGGCCAACCATATATGTGGAAGCGCCATGTTGTTTATGAGTCTCGACCCCACAGTGTCATTGTTTATCTAGGGGGTCATCTCTACAAAATACCAGAGGTAGTTTCGACTACTATTCCACCTAAAATGTGCCACAAGGTAGTATCTCATACTGCAAAATTTATCTTCTTCACAATCTTTTCAAAATGGGAACAGAAGGACACTGCAACCACTACAGCTTCGCCCTAATCACCTTCTATCCAACAGAAGAAGGTCAAAAAGGTTGTAGCAAAGCGAAAAGATTCCTTCTACACACCATCCTCTCATGTAGCCTAACTTGTTGAATAGCCTTAGCCTTAACAGGTTCATGACAAACTTCCACAAACTGAGTAGCACGACGTCTCCAGAAAGGCAAGCAGCTCACCAAGATTCAGATTCAGCAAACGCTTTTTACTCTCCCCCGGGAACTCAAAGCAATGGATACCATTGCTTCCTAAGGAGGGAGGATTGATCCAGGTGTATATCGGTGGCCACCCACCTTTTCCAACTGGCTCAAAACAGTTTTCTGGCAAATTTGGCAATTTACTATTTTTAGCAGTTTTTAACTTCCGGGACCATTTTGAGGACCCAAATGAAGGTTTTTCGAGATCAAGGTTCTTTATGATATTCAAAGACATTATTAATCCCCCGAAATGAATCTCCTCAACAATACCTTTCCAACAAACTATCATACACCTAAAACAGAGATTGTATGCAAAAGTTGTGACCCCAGGAAGTTGATGTATTAACTTACCCAAACGGGGCCCACATGACTTTTGGCGCTTCATCTCCTAGGGCTAGGTTTTTGAATGTCTAGGACTTTTGGAATTATTGTTTATTGTAAAAAGGCCTTCAGAGCCTCATTTTAATCATCTTCTTGTGAATGCGAGTAGCCGTCACATCTCTTCTCAGAGATAAGCTGCCACCATTCTATCGAGTCTTTCACTCTGTATTTTACAGTCTCTATACATTTATTTCATTAATAGAAATTGTGTATTACTGTATATCTTTGTTTACGGTTGTATCTATGATATATTTTTGTTATATTATTGAATATCTGTGATATCTCTATGCATTTATTTATTATATCTCTGATCTCATTTCGTGCCAAAGATAATCCAGATCATTAATATAGTATGCTTGATTTCCTACATTCATAGTGTAGAGTTGATCCAGAGCACCCTATTCAACACTATCATCTATTGGGTCACTATATCATGGAACTTGATACGAATCTAGAGGCTAGTTTACTTTCATGCCATCATATTCAAAGGTCATAATTTCTTTCTTAAGATCTATTATATTATATTTCTCATAGGTCCAATCAATTCCTAATAGAGATGGATACGGGTATTTTTCCCCCATTATTTCGATGACTTCAAAGTCTGTCATTGTTTTGACACCGGCCAAGTCCAATTCAATGTTTTTCATCTTTCCTACTAGATAATTGAAGTATTGATTCACCATACACAACTGAATAGGGGAATATACAATTTTGGGCTTACCCATCACTTCCCAAGTTTTCCTTTGAAATATATTGACATCAGAACCTAAGTCCAGGATAACATCCCTGATCTCATAGACATCCAGGTGAGCATTCAACTAGAATTCTGTCCCAGTTCTCCTCTTACTTCTCTATATCATAATTGTGTTCCTTGTTGGAAGGTTAGCATCAATGGACTCTTCTAAGTTTCCTTTGGTTCCCAATGCCCTTTTGAGTGTGTTCCATGATTTCCTAGTAAGTTGTTCATCATTCAAAATTTCAAAGAATAGTTATAACCGAAAATCAACAAGATTCTATGACATACCCAAGTGTTCCATTTGTTGGTGAGGATTTGGATTAGAAATTGGTTCTGCAAATTTAGGAATTGCAAGACTAGACAGATGTCTGAACATTTCCACTACATATTTGAAAAATCCCTTCTTCCTTACATGATCATACCTGGTATTCTCAGGTACTTCCTTTTGGTTTCTGATCTGATGAGGACTTTCAATATGAGCACTAGTCTTGGTTACTCTAGTGACATTATTAATATTGGGCACTTTTCCCTCAGCTACAAATCTAGGTTTAAAATTTATTAGATTGGCCCCTCTTTTCCTTGCACAGTTGTCCCACTTGTAAATCAGATCTGGATAATATTTTGTGGATTTGGTATTATTTCTACAATGTGCACACCATGGTCTTCATGAAAGCGGAGAATATCTTGCAACATACCCTTGCTCATCATAGTTGTAAAAACAAATTCGTCCTCATCTTTCATTCCATCCACCTCTAAATTTTCCTCTGCCTCGATGGCCTCCTCCGAACCCTTGAGGAACCCAGTTGAATCTGAATGCAAAACAATCCAATCTGTCAGTGAGAGCATCCAAATATCTACATTTTTTGGTAGTGTGAGTAGGCGACCCACAAAATTCACAATATATTGTATTCAAAAAAAGGGTGTACTTTTGTAGAATAGGTTACTTCCTCATAGAGTTCTCGTGACTTCTACATATCTTTTAATACTCATTTATTTGAAATCCTTGATGATTCTAAAAAACATGGTATTGAACAGGGCCATGAAATGGTGTTGTAGCAGTGACTTGCACAACCCATCCCAATGGTCCTACTGGTGGAGGGGCCGTCAGGTGAGGAGGGGATCCTGCACCCCTCAATATTGGAAATTTGGTTGTTGTATGACCTTCAGTATAATAGTCAGTACACCATACCTATGGTCGGTATTCTCTAGGTAGGTTCAAATCTCATATCTTGTCATTCAATGCATATATATCCTTGTTGTTGTGTGATATTATTATCTTCAAGTGGTATCATCACCTACAAGCTTCCCGGATATCCTTCCATAGCCTCAATATTCATGTCTTGTTCCAACGCCTCTCCCAAAGTAGTTTTTCTTTTTTTATTCAATGGGATTTGGGTTAACGGTAATATCCCATGAATAAACCATTCTCTCTAGTGATCCTCATGGATAGGGTTTTATAATTTCCTTATCACATCCTTAAATATTTGGTTATATTCCCATGCAGACTCATTGTCTCTTTTTTTTAACTCCTGCAACTTGGAGAGAGCCTACTGCTTTGACTGAGGTAAACAAAATTTTGTTATAAAACTCTACTTCACCTGGGTTAAAGAGAAAGGATACCCTTGATTATTCCCTGGATCAATAGATTTCATGTACCACTTTAGAGCTCGAGCCCTCAGGTAGTCTAGAACTCAACTATTTTTTTTACGTCTAGAGTTTCGTGAGACCTCTAGATGGCTTCAAAAAGAAACCAATGTTGCTCAACATCCTCATCCCCTTCACCCAAAAACTCTAGGTTTCAAGTAAGATATCTTGCATGTTGATTCACCATCGATGGACTTGCAGATATTGTTAATATGAACCCTGAGGGTCCTGGATATGCTATAAATGAAACACTTGCCACATTGATGCTACTAATATTACTTGAACTTGTTTTACTATAAGGGATATTAATGACATAAACCACAGAAATATTGATTGTTGAGATTACCAAATTTTCATATGGCATTAGGGAATAGGTGACTCGGGTCTAGGGCCTTTACCTACAGAGTGAAGTTCTTTGATATAGTGAGTCACATGTTCTTGCAAGGTTTATTCTACCTTGTAATGTAGTCTGGAATTTTCTAGTGTTGGGGGTTCTGACTCTCCCACAAATCCCTTTGAGGTCTCAGTTGAGTATGCTTCTTCAATAGTGGTGTCTATGTTTACCTCCTCATCTATCTCTCCTAAGGTTCCCTTCTCCTTTCTGCCTCTTGCAAAATCTTCACCTCTCTCACCAAATTTCTCCTTTGACCATCGGTTGGCTATCCTTCTTCATTTATACAACTCTCACAATTTCTATAATTCTTTTCTTCGACTACCGTCAAAATCAATCTCCTTTCACGATTGATTAAGGCTCTTCATTACCTTAATCATGTTATTTCACCAACTCTTTTTAGTAGCTACAAACCTCCTTATATATCATTCGTTTATTGCAGTCTTCTACTATTGGCCCCCCATCTCCAGAAACTCCTTCTTTATTAACTCATGACCCTCCTGCTAACCACCTTCCCCCTGAGCGCAGGGGCTTATGCTTCCATCTCAACTAAAGGAATGGGTATCATCCCTTCTTCTTCTAGACAAATATTGATCCAAAGAGGGATTTCCCACAAAAATCTTCCTCTAGCTCCTTCTTGGAATACAACTTCAGCTTTAGAGAAATATTGGGGGTTCTCCATATCAAACTCGATAATATATCCTTCCAGGGAAGTATACACCCAAAATTACACAACACAAGATATATGATGATATAACTAATGAAGACATGTTAAACACTTAGTGGTCCAATTATATCTTCTCTTTAATCGATCTTTATATTCTAGTGCTTCTTACATCTTCTCTAGCCACTGAAATACCTCTTCAGGGAAATAGATCCAAAATATCCCATGTTGGTCACTCGCGGGTTCCAAATAGAAAACAACGATTTTCACAACCCTAATGATTTTTTTCCATAACTCATCTTCTTGATGTAGAAACTTGTCACACCTTCTTTCCCACCAATTATCGACATCAAACTTAAATATCTGGTGATAAATACACTAAAAACTCACTTTAAAGTTGGGTCATGGCAACAGAACCATTTTTTGGTGAAAAATCGATACCAGTTTTCTTAGAGGTTACCAACAAAGGGTACAGTTGTATTCTAGGAGCGGTGGCATATTCAACCTTCTAGAAGGGAAGGAGGTCTCACCTGAATCAGAGTTGAGATGTGTGAGGTGAAGTGAGTCAAAGAGAATGCATCATTCGGTTCAACATTACCATGTTTAGATTCATACATCAATATGCAAATACAGTCATATACAATGACTAAATGCTAAATATACATGACAGAAGTAACTGCACAACATAAAAGCTATATATTCATACACAGTATAATAAAATGGCCCAAACAATCCATTATATTATCAGTACCTCAAAATTTTCATACAATGAGTACATCTCTCATACAATCATTTATGCAACGGGATCTATTCCCAGATACCCATTACAGACTTTCAAGCTTCTGAGCAAGCACAGTAACATTCAAAATTGTTTTACATTCACTTCTTGAGACTAAATACATAATATTAGTGATAATAATAACCCATAGTAATAACCTTTTCCACTTTACATAGCTCCATATTTATAGTTTTCTCTCTAGCGCTTCTTGAATTCTTGAATTTGTTGTCTTTCCCACTTTTTCCTTGCATGCACTCGACGCTCATTTTCTTTCTCCACTACTCATCCAGTTGGTGCATGATTCTTTTTGTTGTTTTCACTATTGTTAAAATTTATAGTTAGCTTCTCGCTCATCTAACTATTTTCTTCCACTTCAATTTGTTTTCTAACATGCTGCTCTTTCTGAAAAACTTTATCATTTCCGAAAAAAATGGGCACTTCTCAAAATGGAGGGCCCAATAGGGGTGTTTGTAGAACTCAGGAAGTGTTCGCAAGCATGTGTAGGAACCATAGATTTTTTTCCATGATAGGAAGCAACTAATCTTAAAATAGGAATGAAAGCACACTTGAGGAGTTGTTATGTGTTGGTATCATGTTGGGGTCACACTAAACAGACCAACATTTGACTTGGCTTCGTTGATAATCGAGATTGATTTTCTCCAAGTTAGAGAGAGAGATGGGGATGAGTGTTGAGATTAAAGTTTGAATTATGACACTGCTCAAAGATAAGAGTAAGTGAGAATATTGTTGCACTATAGGAATAAGTGAGCCAAAACTAGAGCTAGAGCCATAGTTGAGGACTATAGATAGAGCCAAAGATAGAGTTGCAGCTAGGAGCCAATGTTAGAGCAACGTTCTAGAGAAGAAAAAAACATTGATCTAGATTGGTTTTTGGTGTTGCAGGTGAACTAATAGGTGTTTGGAACTATTGTATTTCTGTAACCATTTGCGTGCAATGTTGCAGACAAAATTTCAATGATAACAGATTCCCCCTTATGTGTGAGGTTAGGAACATATGTATAGCCTAAACACATCAATGTTTTTTCTACTGAGAGTACCATTGTAATGAAGAGTTATGATAAGAACTACAAGAGAGATCCTATCGGAGGGAGAAGGGAAACTGTTGGACCCAAATCTGTCTCTAGGGAGAGAAAAGAAAATATGTATACAAACGAGGCGGGCATGCCCCATTCTCGTGTCATGTAACTCAAAAATGTAAGATAGTAACTAAAGTTATATGCTAATGTAGATAACTACAGTTCCTGTCGGGGCGGTTTCATAACGCCAGATGAAAATTCTGATGGTGAACATACTCTGAAAAGAGGCAAGGACGCCTATAAGAAGTGTCGATGACTCGTAGGCATTGATGGACTAACAAATTCATAGGTCTTCAACTGGTATTAAAAAACTGCAATAATCGCATAGTAAGACCCACTGTAACATGAGATTTGGCTGAAGTAGAATGTTATGGGGGTCAATGGCATCAGAGAGAAATTATGGATCTCTCTGTGTCATTCGAGACTCCTCATTGTAAAGGTCATGAGAGTCAAGAAATTGTTTCCCTTCTGGAAACTGTGTTGATGTCGACGGACAGAGAGACTCAACTCTAAGAAGCAAAGGGATTCATGAAATTTGTGGAGGTAAGATCATGAACTGATGAGAAACATGGAAGAAGACAAGAGGCGGTGGGACTCAACACTGCCCTTGGTTGGGGGTATGTTGGAAGGATGAGTGGAGGCTATTAGAATATGAATGAATGTGCTCGTTTTACCATTGACAATATCTCTATTGTCACCCAACCATAGGATGAAGCCACCCTTCACGCACCTTGACCTTGAAAGAGAGAAGAATCCTGGTAGAAATATAATAGACAAGCAAGGCTAATGCACCAAGCAAGAAGTAACCAAAGCTGATCAGAGAGTCCAACCCAAAACTGGTGCAACATCTTCCCCAGGACTTACACACAAGACTGCCAAACTACAATGCGCACAAGTGACTTCTATGATTCTAAGAGTGTGCCAAATGAGAGACTGGGGCCCTGTATTTATAGTATTCCTCCTGGGTCGGCTTCTCTCTCTGGGTACTAATTAATTCATATTAATTATCTCTCTTCAACCGACATCTTATCTAGGGTTACTTTCATTTCTTTTCTTTCTTCGAGAACGTTCTAATATTATCAAAGGTCACAATAGAGCTTAATACCTTCTGAAGCTACCATAATATCAACACTCCCTCCTATCTAGGGAGGTATAACTAATAATGGTCTTGAGCACAAACACACCATTCAACTGGAAGTATCACGAGCACTGTCATTATTATCCAACTGGATAATTTCCATGACAACTGGTACAATATCAATTGATAGAACATAACTGTGTCTATCCATGGTAGTATGCAACTAATCAAACCATGACACATAATTACAAATAGTGGAACATATCCACCACAGTAGCATAACTCTATTGTCTGGAGACAAGTAGTCTCCATAACAATCATCTGATATCAATCTGCACAGAAAATATTGTTAAAATAAACATAATCATCTGGGCCAATCTTTCACTCACATCTATGCGATATGAAAGAATATCTGCCCTCAGAGTAGAACATCAATGATGGGCTATCTGGCTTATTCTTCTCAAACAAGGAAGAATAATTGTTCTGATTTCTGAGCCTGGACCATTCCTCACCCTAGGTCATTCCTCTGACACTAAACAAAGTGTAACCTGGAGAGAATGAATCTTCCCTAAGGAATGTCTGTCCCTAATTGTTGAGCCTGGACCATTCCCCACCTTGGGCCATTCCTCCGGCACTAAACAAAGTGAAACCTAGAGATAATGAATCCACCCTAAGGAAAGACTATCTGGACCATTTCCCCTATTAACCACAGGAGGAAAAGACTGTCCTATACCAACCTCCAAAATGGACCATTCCTCATGTTAACCACAATGAGAAATCGTTGTCTACCGAGGCGGTCCAGTCTTCTTGAGTAACCCTCAAGAAGAGATACTTCCCTAGACCACTCCCCATGTTAACCATAATGGGAAGTCATTGTCTATGGTACATCAACAATCTAGACCATTTTCCGAACTGGAAAATGTTTGTCCATCAGAAATCTCAATCCACTTTCTGAACAGGAAAGAATCTACCCAAATTGGACTATTTTTCAATCTTGAAAATGAATGTCCTCAATAATATGTCAGTGCTCCCTCCCAACCTGGAGAGTCATTTCTTCCCTTTCAGCTAAGGGAGTTATTTCCACGATCCCCATCTTCTCTCGGAAATATGCAAACTTTATTTTGGATTGAGGCTTTGTCAAGATGTCTATTGTATGCTCATCTGTGGGGATATATTGGATGTTTACATCTCCTTCCTGGACTTTATCTTGAATAAAGTAGTATTTGATCTCAATATGTTTCAACCTTTCATGAAACACAAGATGTTCTAATAATCTTATACAACTCTGATTATCACAATGTATTATGGTCGAATCTGGAATCTGATTAAATAAATTGGAGATTAACTTCCTTAGCCATATTTCTTCTATGCATGCTTCACATGCTACAATATATTCTACTTATGTTGTGTTGAGTGCAACAGAATTCTATTTTTTGTTGCCCCAAGATATCATGGCAGAGCCCAAGATGAAACACATTCCTGAAGTACTCTTTTTGTCTTCTACACTTCCTGCCCATTCTGAGTCTGTGAATCCATGAAATTGTATATCACTAGATGCGGTATATCTTAAGCCATAGTTTATTGTCCCATGAATATATCTTAAGACATGATTTGCAACTATCCAATTATCATGTCTTAGTTCCACCTGGAACTGGCTTAGTGTATTCACGACAAAGCAAATGTCTGGTAGAGTATTTACCAAATACATCAATGACCCAATTAATTGTCGATATAATGATGGATCTACTGGATCAGAATATTGATCTTTCAATTTTCTTATATCCATATTCATAGGATTTTCCATGGACTTACAATCCATCATTCCAAACTTTTGAAGGATCTTTATTGCGTACTTGCCTTGTCCAAGGAATACTTCATAATGCTTCTGCCATACTTCTAGTCCCAAGTAATAATGCATGAGACCTAGATCTTTCATATCAAATTCAGAAGCTAGCTCTTTCTTGCACTGGATGATGAGATAATCTTCACCTGTTATGAATAGGTCATCAATATATAGTAGTATAATTACAGGTGCATTGTCCATGAATTTGTAGTAGAGGTTTGGATCTGCATGACTCTTGGAGAAACCAAGTCTCGTTAGATAGTTTTCTATTATGGAATACCAAGCCCTTGGAGCTTGCTTGAGTCCATATAGGGATTTCTTTAATCGGAAAATGTGAGTGTCTTTGGAATGTACCTCAAACCCTTGAGGTTGTTCAATATATACTTCTTCTTTGATTGCTCCATTGAGGAAAGTTGTCTTTACATCCATCTGATGTAAGTTCCATCTCATGGAAGCATCAAGAGATATGATATATCTAATGGAAGTATATCTAGAAACTGGAGCAAAAGTTTCTTCATAATCTTCTCCCTCCTTCTGGGATAACCCTCTAGCTATGAATCATGCTTTACATTTATCCATGCTTCCATCTGCTGCATGTTTGATAATATATACCCATTTTGAACTTACCACTGATTTTTCTTTAGGTCTAGGTACGATTTCCCATACATCATTTTTCATAATGGATTGGTGTTCTTCTGTCATAACTTCTTTCCACTATCCCTTTTGAACTGCTTCTTCAAATGTGGTAGGTTCTTCATCTAGAAGCTTTGTCATATATGCTGCATAACTTGAGAATATTTTAGGCTTCTTACTTTTTCTGAATGTTCCTTTGGGAACCTTGAGTCTTTTTTCATCTTGTAAGGTAGCTTCAAGCCAAGCTGGTCGTTTCCTAGTTTTAGGTATGGTGTCTAAATCAATAGTCTCACATGGTTGCATAGGATGATCAGGTTGTTCCTTTTTGTCATCTTTATTTTCTATGCTTTCTTCAATAGGTTATTCATTCTCTTCTTCTTCTATTGTTTCTTCTATAGATTTCTTGAAAGGCATATTTTCATTGAATGTCATGTCTCTGATGACTTAGATCTTATGTTGTTCCGGAATATAGATTCTATAATCCTTGGATGAATCACTATATCTCACGAATATGCCCTTCTTTCCCGAGGGTTCTAGTTTATTCCTTTTGTCCTTGGGAATATGAGAGTAAACAGGACATCCAAATATTCATAGGTTTTCCACAATAGGTTTCTTACCTGAGAAGGCTTCTTCTGGAGTCATGTCCTTTAGTATGCGGTGAGGACTTGTGTTCTGCACATATATTTTTTTCATGGCTGCTTCTCCCCATAAGAACATGGACAAACCTTGATCATTTAGTAGTGCTTTTATGGTTTCTTCGATAGATATGTTCTTTATTTTTTCTACACCATTTTGTTGAGGGTTATGAGGAACAATTAGCTCCCTCCTAATACCTACCTATTTGCAGAATGAAATGAATTCCTTTGATGTGTATTCTCCTCCATTATCTGTTCTTAATATCTTGATCTTCTTGTTCGTGAGGTTCTCTATCTCTGCTTTGAATTCTTGAAACTTGTTGAATACTTCATCTTTTGTATTCAGTAGATATAACCAAGTCTTTCTTGAATAGTCATATATGAAGGTTATGCAGTAAAGAGATCCTCCTAGATATTTGACTGGCATCAGTCCACAAACATCTGAGTGTATCAGATCTAGAATTTCCTTAGATCTATTGTTGCTGCTTGGAAATGGTTTCTTGATATTCTTTCCAAGGGCACATCCTTTGCAAATTTCTTCATGTGTAGACTACAATTATAGTATTCCTTCAACCATCCTTTTGAGAAAAGGTAATGCTTAATAATTAATATGAGCATACCTTCTATGCCAAAGTTCATTTAGATTGACTTCGTCATGTACAAGAGATTCTTCATTTTGTTCTAGTAGTCTATACAATTTTCCTTCACGGCTTCCAATAACCTTGGCATTCTCTATGTTGGAGTCTTTATGCCAAGATAACACTTTTCCATCCATGAAATCTATTATGTTTCCTTTGTCTTCTAGGAAAGATATGGATACAAGATTCTTTTCTAAACCAGGTACATATAAAACATTGTTTAAGTGAACATTGTTACCTATTTTCAACTTGACGGAGGCTTGTCCAAATCCTTTCACCGGGTAAGTTATTTTGTCTCCAAGCTCTACCTTGTACGAGGTCTTATTCTCATTTAGATTTGAGAGTTTGTCTTGATCTCCTGTCATGTGCCTAGAATCTCCACTATCAATTATCCACATGTCATCTTCAATTGTTCCAGTGAGTGTTGAGTAGTGTAGAAGACTGATCATCTCAATCATGTCTTAGGTTGATTGGTAGTTGTTCATGCTTTGATCCAAAAGTTCAATTCTAATGTTTCTATCTTCTGAGAGAGCCAAAAGGTGTGTTGAACTAGGGTGCATTTGAATATCTTCTCCTTGAGTGAGATTCTCCATCACAAGGTGTCAGATCTGAGATTTAGGGTTTCTGCAACTGCTCCTACTAGTAACCCTAGCAGCAGTATCTTGGAAGCTTCTCCTACTAGTAACCCTAGCGACAGTTCCTCAGCAAGCTCAATATCCTAATGGTTATGGTTCCTTCCAGCGGTTAGATTGAATGAAGGAGGTGTGGGCCCATAACCTATTAGAATATGAATGAATGTGCTTGTTTTACCATTGACAATATCTCTATTGTCACCCAACCATAGGCCGAAGCCACCCTCCGAGCACCTTAACCTTGACAGAGAGAAGAATCCTGGTAGAAATCCAATAGCAAAGAAAGGATAATGCACCAAGAAAGAAGTAACCAAAGATGATCAAAGAGTCCAACCCAAAACTGGCGCAACACCTTCCCCAGGACTTGCACACAAGATTGCCAAACTGCAGTGCACACAAGTGACTTCTGTGATTCTAAGAGTGTGTCAAATGAGATACTAGCACCCTATATTTATAGTATTCCTGACAGACTTGCCTGGGATGACTTCTCTCTCTGGGTACTAATTAATTCATATTAATTATCGTTCTTCAGCCGACATCTCATCTAGGGTTACTTTCATTTCTTTGCTTTCTTCCAGAACATTCTAATCTTGTCAAAGGTCACAATAGAGGTTCATACCTCCCGAAATTACCATAATATCAATAGAGGCAGCCGTAAAATTGTATCTAGTGTCAGGGGGACGACTAGACATGGGGTTAAACTGTGTCAGAGGCTTGACAAAGTGGACAAACTCAAATATCAGGGGTACATGGACTATGGGATACTTAGGGTTTATAGATGATGTCATAATGAGTAAAGGAGAGTGGATGCCCCAACCAAGGGTGACATGGGTTGCATTTACAAAAAGGGAAGGTCGTCAAGGGTGACAAAAAAAGATAAGTAAATGTTGGAAACAAAGAATTTTTTCAATTACCAAATAAATAAAGAATAATGTGGGATGAGTGTACAAGTACATAAATGGGTACCCCAGTGCAAGATGGCTCAGCCTGTGAGGGCACAAGTTATGTGGAGAACTAGTGGAGGGTGGAGGGCCCATGGGTGGGTTTCTATATGAGGAAAATAAATGGAGGGAAATTTGTAGATGGGAAAACTGATTGTGGATGAAATGGAGGGTTTATGGTACTGCAAAGGTGCATTCAAAATAGAACCGAGATGAGATAACCTAGGAGTCCATTGGGAAAGATAGAAAAATGATGAGAAGGAGTATGTGGCTTATTCTCAGACATGCGTAAGACTATAGGGACTCCCATCACTAGGGGGTGAAATCAACATGAGTGTCAAAGTGCCAAGGGGGACTATGAATGGGACAACTCATGTGGGGAAGAGTGTTATCGGGTGATAGTACCAAAATGCAACGATGGTGACAGTACTATATAGTCGGATGTAGGGAACCTAAAGATGAATGTCAGAGGGTGTGACTAGGAGATGCAATTGATATTCAAAGAGAATGATTACATGCCAGTGTCGATCATATAACTAAAGGGGTTGTGTTGGTTTTTTATGACCAAGTACCTACACACATTAAAACTGAATACTCGACATGAACAATATCTAAAGATAAAGAACATATAACAATTATTTGATAATTATGAACATGAGTGTGCGCACCTAGACGTGATGTGAGAAAAATGCTCCCCCGAAGCCGAGTGCATATGGTGGTTCGGGGAATGTGACTATGTAGACGGTGGGACCTTGATCCCGTTGCTGAATATGGAACGGGAAATGGAGACTCTGGGCTCCTATAACTGATTTTCAACAATATCTGAAGATAAAGAACATATAACAATTATTTGATCATTTTTATCATGAGTGTGCGCACCTGGACGTGATGTCAGAAAAAATATCCCCTGGGGTCAAGTGTAGATGGTGGCCCAGGGAATGTGACTATGTAGACGATGGGACCTTGATCCCGTAGTTGAAGACAGATCGAGAAAAAAAGACTTTGGGCTCCTGTAACTCAGTGTGGAAGAAAATTTAGGTCCTTCTTCATATTATCTTTAGATATTTCTTCTTTTACAAACTCAGAGATACATAGTAGCACTTTGTTATATACTCTTGTCTCTGGACTCATGTCACAGATATCTAACTCTCAAAATGGTGTACATATTATATTACAGACTCAGAACCCAACTTGAACCAACTAAAAACAACCTTTTACAATCATATTCGACTATATATATAAACTAGGTTGTGTCTTTTGTCTTGACTTGCATGCTTTATTGTTCTGTTGCAACCGCTTTTGATTTGTTGGCATTGCATTGTCCTTTTCTCAACTGATTTATGTTGCTTCTTCTTTCTCTGTTGTCTGGATTCTTCTGAATCTTGTGCAACTTGTACTAGGACAAAACTTTCGCAATTTCTTATCCGAAAAATGAAGGGCCCAACTAGCTCCGACCACAAACCTTGACTCTCCCTTGAGTCAAGTACTCGACTCTTTCGTAGCTTCCAAAAGAAACTGTTGTTTTCCCTTGTCCTCCTTTTTCTCTTTATTTTGTTGTTCTATTTGTGCTTCCTCTTCTTTTGCCTCTTCAAATGAAGGGCCCAATTATGGGACTAACTCCAAGGCCCTCTTCCTCACTACTTAAAAGCTTCCAATTTTATCCTGCCACTTCGTGGCAAGGAGTGATTCCTCATCTATGAACTGTTGGGTCACCTCTGTAATAAATCCCTTTGGCTTGGATGCAACCAATGAATTCCACTCAGAATATGTTGTTGCATCAACTTGATGCATCTACATGTACATTGTCTGAATGATAGGCCAGAATTCATGCAAATCCTTCTTTTCTACGGATTGCACCTCAAAGAGGGAGTTCAGTTCATTGTCCACCTGCTAGATCTAATCTAACTTATATTGTTTCTCCAGTGGATCCATCATGGCCACAACTTCTTCATTCAACACCTATATTTTTCTGCGCACATCCTCCAAGGTTTGGTTGCGTCTAGCAATGATACCCATCCAATCAGCGACTTCCCTAAAAATCCTTGTGCACTCAGTTGTGTGCTTATGTAGTGTTGCTCAGTCATTGTTTCCTTCTAGCACTACCTTTTCCATTGCTCCTATAGCTTCTAAGGTTCTTGATATTCTTCCTATTGATTCTACCACAACTTCACTTCCAAATGCTCAGCTTGAGTGACCAGTTGTTTCCATGCTCCTTGGAGCAGCTCTATATGATGCTTCGGCTCTCCTGCATCCCTGGCTTCGGGCAGTTGTGGTACGACATTATGAATTTCTGGTCAGGTTGCAAAAATCCTTTCCTTTGCTCTTTCCAGTCTACACTCGACCTGGATATTTGCATCTTCTTATTTTGTCTTTCACGCTTGTGCAAGGAGTGATTCCTCCCTTGCATGCTTGGAAGACCTCTCAGCCTGTTGGAGCTTCTTCTCTAGTTGATCAATGGATTCTCTGATCATTATGACCAAGTTTGTTGTTGGCCACTATGTAAGGTCATCTGATGATGGGGTTGTGTCTCGTGGTGCTCGGGTCTGTAGTGGAATTCCACTGGTTGTTGAATACTCCTAGAGAGTCTCAAACTCCTCCTTTATTGATTGTTCTGGCACAAGTCTCAACCTTAGCGTTGAGGGAAAGATTTTCAGAACCTCTATTATGGCCAGGCAAAGTTGCAGCAACTTTGGGCACTACTGAGGGTTCTGGAGAACCACCTCCATCTGTGCCTATGCGGATTTTGCGCTCTGCCTGGAAGTTGAATCGGGCTTCTTTTAAATCTTTGGTATATCCCCCCTTTTACTTGCATCGACTTCTCACGTTACGATTCCCTGGCCACCCTCAAACTTGGTCGTTGAGGGGATGTGCTAGGTACTTCGACCTTGTAGCTCATCCATTGTTTGGGTGTCCTTTTTCGGCACCAAGGAACAATCTGTTGGTTGTGGGTGTCCAAGTTTGGATTAGTCAGTTGCAGTCTCTACTCTGGTGCTTCGAGGTTTGGACCAGAAACTTCTAGTCTCGAATCAGGCAACTCCTAGGTTGTTTCTAGGATTTCTCGCTCTACTTTCTCTAGGGGATCGAGCTACGTCGGTTCTAGATCTATGGTTTCGGGTGGACTGGTGGTTTGTGGGGTTGGCGACTAGGGTTGTGGTGGTGATGGAGGATGTTCGATGATGATGGTGAATGGAAGGGTGTCAGGTTCAGGGTCTTCCTGAATATGGATGACAATGATTTCTTTGACTATTGATCGAGTGTTGGGGACAAAAGATGAAATAGTTTGGGGGTTTAAGACTTTACTCAGCGAGACCCCATTTCTGAGATTCTTCTCCACTAGTTCTATGCTGAACGTAGGACTCAGGATCTTGTTGACATCCTCACCTGTCAACATGGATTTATCTGGTAGCTGCGGGAAGACCGACAACGTTATTTTCTTGCACTCCAATGGTTGAGTCTTGTCTTCCTCCTTAGAGTCTGACTATGCCTAATCTTCCTTCTTCTAGGTCATTGGTCCTGAGTTGGATCCTACCCCTACCTCTTTTCCTTTCTTCTTCAATAGTTCTGCCACTAAGATATAGTGCATTCCTGACTTGTGTGGGTTGCATTTAACTCTTGGCCATGGAATTACCTCTTTGTCTAAGGCCTCCTCATCCGGATAGAAGGACAGCATCTATGAATGGAATTATTCCCTGTTAACATGCCTCAGTCATACAAACATATGATGTTGGTTCATGCTAAAAGAAATGTTCCTCGTGTTGTAGTTGAAGATCTCTTGCGGAATGTGAAACCTCTACATTGTGTCGATCAGTGCATTGTACCACTTGTAGAACACTGAGTTGTTGAAGGTTGTTTTCTCCGAGTCCTCCCTAGAGTGCCATGGATCAAACATCGTTTCCATGAGCCCCTTATCTGCTAGCACCAATGATCTTTTAGCGGGTGGCGTCCACTTGAACATCGTGAATTCCACCAACATGTATTCGTATTTGAAGGTGCCTCCCTTATCATGGGCTTCCTCGAAATCCACGAGCAGTTCCTCCAACAGGTAACTGCACCAATTGAATATAGCGTTATTCGCGCAGAAGTTGGCCATTGACAATGCATCTAGCATGCATTCTCCCTTGTAGTATGACCTCATAACCTTGTTGTCTATGTTGTAACAGCTAGTCCTGACTATCTATGGTAGTATGGGGTCAATTTTGGCTATGCATCCCCCCCTCTGCATGTGGAACCTTTCATAGAGGTTGGGCTCCCCTTTCTTTTTTCCATGCTTGCTGGGACCCTGGAATCCCTTTGACACATCATCGCCTTCGAGGGATAGTCCAGTGAGTTGATGTATGTCCTCGGCATGGATTGGATACCACCTATCTATCCAGAGACTTTTGTCATGCACCCTTTTGATCAGGAACTTGGTGCATAGAGAAACTTCACCAATGGTACAGAACATTGGTAAGTCTCTGAGGTTTATGATGGTTGAGTTGAATATGTTGATGAATTCAGGCTTGGGAATGAACTGCATGCCTCCCAACTCGTCTGGAGAGACAGTCCAGAATACATCTATGCTCATATGGGGGGAAAATACTTGGTATGTTAAGTCGAGGTCAAGGAGCTTGACCTGCTCTACCTTCCCCTTTAGATCACCTATGACCTCAACTTGGGGGTCACAGGGTTCGTCTGGTACTGCACCTTTGGACATGGCACTTCAACTTCATGTAGCTCTCGGCATTGTGGGCTCTGAGTTATCAACAAATTGTGTGGTGAACTAAGGATTGGGAATCACATCTACAGGTTTCATGACTACATAGCATTTCTCACTCTACAGAGTTCAGAAATTGCTAAGTTCTTTGAAAAAAATGTGTCCTACAATGAGTTCTTAAATCCTTATACTCGGGCTTAGCTAGAAACTTCAGCAATAATTGTTGTTCATCATGACCCTATGGACGCAAATTGGATCTGATTTTTTCGACGAGACAAGTTAACAGGGTAAATCCTATTGGGAGATTCTGGAATTTACTTTGTCAGTTGGACAAAGACGTGATCGATTTCAGACCTTTCCATTTGATGGGTTGGAATATCGATGTGAATACCGATGGAATCTTCATGTATCACGGATTTATGGATTAACTTAATTCAGACATGGTACCTTAATAGCAATAAAGGTTGTGACTGGACTGGGTGCGTGTGGCACATGGACTCATATTTCATTCAGATTCATTCTCCCTCAGATCACAAAGGGGTCCCCATCATATTAATAACCGTCATAAATGAGTTTTTTCCTTCTTTTATCCTACGTTGTTGAGTAAGTAGTTCTACATCAAAGAACACTTAAACATAAGAATGAACTATTTGTCGTGAAACAACACTGCGCAGATCAAATTTATTAACTAAATTTACAAAAATTGCAAAAAACTCAAATCTAACTATTATACATGCTCCTTTGGACTAGAGTGACAATCCTTTTAGCTTAGTTCTAAGACATATAGGGTTTCAGGCGATCGCCATTCACCCATCCTGGCCAAAACATACCATCCAGTTGCAAAAGTTTGACTGCTCCTGAGGGTCGAATCTCCGCAACTATAAATGGTCCTAACCGATGCATGTGCAACTTCCCAGGATGCTTCTGGTACCAACTATCATAGAGTATAACCTTGTCTCCTTGTGAAAATACTTTAGTATTAATGTGCCTATCATGCCAATCTTTTTTCCTTGCTTTTTCAACCGATTGATGGAAGTATTCTAAAACCTGGGTCTCCTCAAGTTATTTTAACTCCATAAGTCTCTGCGCAACTGATTCTTCCTCTAACATATGTGTGATATGTGCAATGTACAAGCTCGAAGTGATGAATTCTATAGGCACCACTGCCTCTTTCCCATAAAATAGTTGGAATGGTGTGTACCTGTGTATTTTCTTTAACGTTCTCCAATAATCCCATAGTACTGCTAGAACTCTATCATCCCAATATTCCCGATTTGCACCATAGACCTTTATTAACCCTCTCTCCAGAATCTTGTTGAATGCTTCTATTGTTCCATTGTCTTGTCGGTGGTAGGGGTTTATTTTGTGATGTTGGATTAGGAACTTTGTTGTAAGGTTTGCTATAGTGATACTAATGAAATGATCTACCTGATCATTACTTAGGCTCCTAGGACATCCAAATCGATTGATAATATTCTAAAAAATGAACCTAGCAGCAGTATCGATCGAATAGTCCTGAATAATTGCTACCTCAACCCAACGTGTAAGGTAGTCAGTTGTGGTAATGATGTACCTAGCCTTTGAATGCTTACCTATGGGGTTTATCGATCCAATGAAGTCAACTTCCCACTTCTCAAATGCATGTAGAGATCGAACTGGTTGAAGTGGTAATTCATCTCTTCGTGACGGCTTACCCACTCTTTGATAAACATCACATGATCTAGCATATACCTTTGTATCCTTAAAGAGCATTGCCCACCGAATTCCACGTTGTATAAATTTCTGCATAGTGGTATTTCCCCCTACATGACCTCCCGCAAATTCATTGTGGCACTCCCATAATATATCTTGTCTTTCATGATCCAAGACAGATCTTTTGAGGATACTATATAGTCCCAATTTATTAAACTCTCCTGCAATCAACTGGTAATCCACTACCCTAAAAACCATATGGTGTTTCTGGGTTGTGGAATATGTTTTTGGGAAGGATATTTTACTTAAGAAGACTTGTATTTCCTCCATGTAATCTGGTATGGCCTCAACCTGGAACAAATCTACGTCTGAGAGTTGATCGTCAACTGTTCCACCACTTTCCCCTGACACTAATCTAGACAGGTGATCAGGTCCTACATTGCAACTTACAGGCTTAATAACTACTTCAAAAGAAAATTCTTGAAATAGTAGCAACCATCTATAAATTCTCCCTTCCAACACAAGTTTGTTAACTAGATATTTCAATGCAGAGTGATCAGTAAAAGACTTGAAATGAGAGCCTAACAAATAATGTCTAAATTTCTACAAAGCATAAATCATGGCTAAACCCTCCCTTTCTATCATTTCGTAGTTGCACTCAGCTTGTGACAACTTCCTGCTCACAAAATAGATAATATTATCCATGGCTCCATCTCCAGGTTGCACTAAGATGGCTCCTAAGGCAATACCTAAAGCATCTACATGGACGTGAAGTTCATTTTACCAGTTTGCAAATATCAGTATCTGTGATGTGTTGATATTCTCCTTTAGGGTCTTGAATGATTTATCACATTTTGGGGTTCATTGGAACATTTCTTCCTTTTTCAATAGGTTTTCCAAAGGTGCAGTAATGTTTGCATACCTTATGATGAACTTGCGATAGTACCTTGTGTGTCCCAGCATGGAGTGCAACTTCTTAGCACTCATAGGTGGTGGCATGTTCACAATAACCACAAATTTGGCTGGGTCTACCAATACTCCCTCTCAACATACTATGTGGCCCAACAAATTCCCATGTGATATGCAGAAGATACACTTTCTGAGATTCAATGATATTTGCAATTCTTTTCATCTGTCAAACATCAAATGTAACATCGCTAAATGTTCCTTGAGAAAACTATATATCATCCAATCATCCATATAGACTTATATAAACTTATGAATGAACTCTCTAAAAGCTTCTATTACAATCCTAGATAAAAATGCAGGGGCGTTTTTTAGGCCAAATGGCATCACATTATCTGTGAAAAATCCCCATTGTGTTATGAATGTGGTCCTTCTTTTGTCCTCTTCGACAATCCTAACTTGGTGGTACCCTGAAAATCCATCTTTAAATGAGTACGCTTCCTTCCTCGCAACTTGTTATAGCACCTCATCAGTAAAATATGTTGGGAAAGGGTCATCCACATAGGCAGATTTAAGGATTCTATAGTCTACACAGACCTTGATATCCTCTGTTCCTTTCTTTCTTTGGATGACTATTGGGCTAACTCGTTCTACTTCTTCCACTGCAAAAATAAGTCTGGCTTCCAACATCTTGTCTTAATCCTTCTTAAAATTCTCTTTTACTCTATGGTTATGATGATATGGTCTGTGCCTCACAGGCTTTGATCCTAGTTTTAATTCAATTTTCATTTCTCCCATAACTCCTTTGATTCCCTTTAACTCTGAAAAGGTATTTGGGAACAAATCTTCATATTCCTGCAACAAGCTCTATATTTCTTGACTATTTTTCTCATCCCAAAGTCTCCCACCATAGCTATCTTAGGTTTCTTTGTGTTCCCTATATTCACTTTGCGCAATTTTAATGGGTGATTGTAGGAACTATTGGTCTGACTGGGTATGGTGTTCTGGATTTTTCTATTCCCTTTTGTCTCTTTAATGGATAGGTTTCTCAATTCCTCTAAGTCATATGGGCTTTCTGAATCCCTGCTAATCTTATATAATTCTATAGGATTCTTGTCTAAGGCTAGGTGAATATTGTTTTGAAGTTCTTGGCTATGTTTTTCACATACCACTAGGTTTGAATACTGATTACTATTATCTGTAAAAATAAATTCTTTAATCTTTTGCAGGACTACTTGTTGGCAGCCAATAAACATTTTTCATTGTCTCGTAAGCTGCCCACACCAATGTTTCATCAACATTGATTTTTCATCGATTTTTTCAAATGAACGATGCCTTTATTCTTTGCGCCTTTTCGCATACCTACCTTCGCTAAGTCTTCACGAGTGTAAGCATGAAGATTTCTTCTTTCAAGGTCACATTTCGATCATTTTCTCAACTGCCGATATCTTTGGTGTCACTATGCATGTTGCGCCTATCTTTTTATTGGTCTTTACATGATCGGCAATATCCCGTGATCGGTTTTTCATACTTCGATGGATTGCATAACTCGGTCTTATTGAAGATATTTAGCCTATGGATTTGTATTTTGTGACTTGCATGAACATTGATTCATTGAACTGCATGGGGGTTATGTTTTATCTTATGTGATCCTTACTATTGATCCTTACCATAGCTCTTGATATATCAATTGTATGTAATATCGATTTGACACCTTAGTTAAACGTTTGATTAATGCATTGGCGAGAACATGATTTTGGGTTTTGAACTGCATGTCGGGTGTTTGAACATTATGGTATAAATACTCGCACACATTGGTATACTCATTGGGCATTCTTATGTCGATTGTGTGATTGGATTTCATTGAATTTTCAATGCATTAATGTTTGGATTGACTTCGCATTTGGCATACTCAATCTTAGTTTCATAAGATGTATGGATATTCATGTGTAATGCCTATGATTATTTTTGCAACCATTGATATGTTGTTGGTTAAGCTGTGGATATTGGTGGCTACATTGGCGCACAGTTTGGTATTGATTTCCTTTCGATTGCGCATGCACTTACCATGTTCAGTGGTCAACCAATTGATGAATTGTTGAGTTGTGTTTCAGGGGATGTTACAGCTGTAAATGCATGCCTCCTCACCAAGAATTAGGCCATTCATCACCTGCCACGATTTGATGGTTGTTTTAGATTCGCAAATCGCGCAGAGGGTCTCCCATCCTTACTTTTATCGCTGTTTGGAGGATTGGGCGAGTTTACAACTAGATTTGAAAACTTCATATAATAAATCGACCTGGATATAAACCCAAAATGATCTGCAATCGGATTGAGAGGTCATGTTTTCCCTGAACGACCTGGCAGGCATAGAGAGACTGAATTCTCATGAGCGAATCCTGCATATTTTGCTATCTGGGTGAGTTATCTTATGATCAGTATCAGTCCATTTTCAGGAACGATTTCTTACAGGATAATGGATTATCTCCAGCGAAGCAAATGTCACAAACAGACAATGCAATCTCTCCATCTTTACTGGCAATTGGGGCTTCAAAACCCGTGGCTAATATCACATGCACAGGGACTCCGATATCTAAGGGCGTTTCGAGTCATTTGATCAAATAGGCCAGTGTAGATATTACCTTGCAAAGCATTGGATCAGAAATTGTGTGGTCGGAAAAGAAAGACATCGTTTGGGGATTCTTCAGAACAATAAAGTTCTTCAGGACAAAGATGAATAAACACCCCAGAAAGACCTTCAGAATCGAGTCTTTCAGACACAGGGTGGATATGGATCCCAAATATGCCGAGAAGACCTGGAAGATTCTCAGACATGCAATCCACGAGATCTGTAATCACAATGCCAGTGGCTTGAGTTTTGAAAAACTATACAGGAATGCATACAATATGGTGCTTCACAAATTTGGGGAAAAGCTCTATTCTGGCCGTATGACCACAATGACTGGCCTATTGAGGGAAATGGCAAAGACAATTGAAGCTGCTCAGGGGAGTCTGTTTTTGGAAGGATTAAATAGAAAATAGGTGGATCATAACAAAACACTTGTGCATGAGCTTGGATTAAATCTGTGGAGAGACCATATAGTTCGTGCTGCAAAAAAAATTAAGGATAGGCTATTGAATACTCTTCTTAAACTGTACATTGTGAACAAACAGGAGAAGTCATCAATCAAAGTTTAATGCATAATATTATCAAAATGCTTACAGAACTGGGGCCCTCTGTTTACCACGAAGAATTTTGAGAAACCTTTTGTAGAAGAGGCGTTAACTTTCTATTCTATTAAATCTCAACAGTTTATTGAATGCTGTGATTGTAGGGACTATCTGCAGAAATTGAAGGCTGCACTATTCCGCATTCTGTCACAGGAAGGGACTAATGGTTTGAAAATTTCTGAGATTACAAAGCATGTGCAGAGTTGTGATTTGAATGATCTCCCATCAAGCAATGCACTAGAAGCATTAGTATGCTCCAGCCTTTCAAGTGACATCAGTCTATTTGAGAGGATTTCATCTTCAGCATTTCGTTTGAGAACAAATTTCATACATTCAAGAGATGGGGACCGTTCATTCTCACAAACTTCAGGAGATATGGAAAGTGACACTGAGGAAAGTGATTCTGAGGAATCAGATACAGGTGAAAGTGCAGAATCAGCTTATGAAGAACAAGTTATAGCACATGCACCGGAAACTGGGAGAGAGGGCATCTACACATGTAGACCTCAAGCCCTGCTACCAGCAAGGGGGTGCTGAAGTCAATCAGCTGAAAGAAGGCTAAATGAAGAGATAGAGAGGGTTTCACACTATCTTGATTCAAGTAACCTCTTGCAAATATACATAAAAGCAGTTAAGATTCTCAAATGATTGAGCAGGTCCTTGCGTGGCATAAACATGAAAGCAAGTCTGTTTCCCACCTTATGTCAATAGTGACAGGTGTGTCTATAAGCAACACAAACAACAAGATAGGACCTCAAGTAACTCTCATGAGATTATTCAAGCAGGGGATTACTTTGTTTCCAGAAACATGAATAAAGAACCTATAAAAGGTTATTCAAAAAGAATTTGCTAAGCTACCAGATGGATTTGTCTCTGAAATCACTGTGAATGATTATACACATCAATTTGCCAATTCTGAGAATGATGTTGATGAATACATATGCAAGAAAAGCATGAAACGATGGGGCAATGTTTGGAGACAGTTGCTGCGTCAAAAAGCTCTGTTTTGTGGGACTGTTAGTTGTGCACAGTTAAAGGAGCCAGTGCCAATTGTTTGCATCAAAGCTGAGCATACTGAAGCAAAGAGACACGGTGGAGAAAAGCTATCAACCTTACAACAATCACTGAAAAGCATAATGCTGAAGCTGCTTTAAACCCTACACTTAATTTTAGATAGATTTTGCATTTATTTCAAAGATTTATTTGATTTTTGTTTTGATTGAGATAGAGATTTTGTTTGTCTTAAATTAGCAAAACAGTTTGATTTGTTTTGATTTAAATATTTTGTTTTGTTTTAATTAGTAAATCAAATATTTGTTTTAATATATTTCTGTTAAGTTTTTAATTTAAAACAGTTATGTCCTCTAATTAGAACAACTACAGAATCAGCTGATTCTGTAGCTAGTCTACAGGACCAGATTTTTAGCCATTTTATCAATAAAATATCTTTTTAACTTATTGTTTTTTGTCTATTTTCAGGTCAATTCGAATTTGCAATTGAATGAGGAGCAGTTGGAAGATATCTTAGGGATTTCAGTTGCATTTTTAGTTGCTTATTTTAAGGGATTTTGGGATAATTCCCAGATTTTATAAAACAAATTGCTATTTTTCACAAGGAGGTTTTACCTTGTGAAAAACTTATTTAAACTCATGATTTTGTAATGAGAGGGAATCCTCAGCTTTGGGAGAACAAGGATATGTAATGCTTATTCAAACTGGAGCAGAATTGATGCGTTGTTATAGCTTTCGCTTCTCAATACATTGACACTTTGTTCTACGTTTTGTATATCATTTCGGTTTCTGGTTTAGTATCACTTTGCTGTCTAAATCGAATTCAAGTG